>JAULAV010008221.1:0-52272 GCA_030789695.1 Scilla litardierei | reverse complement strand
CCATGTGATCAAAAAATCCACAAAAAATTCCCGAGCTCAGAAAAATAAGAAAAGACAAACTTAGTTTATAAAAATCATATCATTTAATAAAATGAACCACATCTTCAATAAACTGTAGAAAATATCCCCGAGCTTAGAAAAATCCACCAAAATTTCTGTTAGAGCCGAGAGATGGTCATCTTCAACTGAAAAAAATAAGAGAAGACAAATGTAGGCTGTAAAAATAATATCATTTAATAAAAAGTTCTATATCTTCCATAAAATGTAGAAAATAGCACCGAGCTCAAAAAAATCCGCAAAAATATTCGTTGGAACCGGGAGATCGCCATCTTCAAGTGAAAAATAAGAGAAAACAAATTAGGCTATAAAAATCATATCATTAATGTAAAGATTCATACGTTACAAAAAATGTAGAAAATATCATGGAGCTCAGAAAAATCTGCATAAATATTCGTTGGAACCAGGAGATCGTCATCTTCATCTGAAAAATAGAGAAGACAAAATTAGGCCAAAAATCATATCATGTCATAAAAGGATCAATATCTTCCAGAAAATGTAGAAAAACAGCTTCTACTTAAGAAAAATCCGCAAAAAATGTCCATTGAAACCGGGTGTTCGTCATCTTCAAGACTTCAACAGAAAAAATAAGAGAAGACAAATGTAGTCTATAAAAATAATATCATTTATAAAAATGTAGAAAATAGAACCGATCTTATAAAAATCTGCAAAAATGTCCGTCGGAACAGGGAGATCGCCATCTTCAACTGAAAATAAGAGGAGAGAAAATTAGGTCAAAAATCATATCATTTAATAAAAAGATCCATATTTTCTAGAAAATTTAGAAAGTAATCCTGAGGTCAAAATAATACGCAAAATTTCCGTTAGAAATGGTAGATCGCTATCTTCAACTGAAAAATAAATGAAGAAAAAATTAGGCCAATAAACCAAATCATTTAATAAAAGATCCATAACTTCTCAAAAATGTACAAAAATAGCCCCAGCTCAGAGAAATCCGAAAAAAATGTCATATAGAATTGTGAGATGGCCATCTTCAACTGAAAAAATACGAAATGACAAAATTAGGTTATAAAAATCATATCATGTAATATAAGAATTCATATTATACAAAAAATATAAAAAATAGCCCGTAACTCAAAACAAATCCACACAAATGTCCACTGGAACCGGGAGATCGCTATCTTCAAAGTAATAAAGAGAAGAAAAAATTAGTCCAAAAAATCACATCATTTCATAAAAAGATACATATCTTCAAGAAAATGTAGAAAAATAGTCTCAAGCTAAAAAATGTAAAAATATCTGTTGGAACTGGGAGATCGTCATCTTCAACTGAAAAAATAAAAGAAGACAGATGTAGGCTATAAAAATCAAATTATTTAATAAAAAGTTCTATATCTTCCATAAAATGTAGAAAATAGCACCAAACTCAAAAAAAATACGCAAAAATGTATGTTGGAACCGGGAGATCGCCATCTTCAAATGAAAAATATGAGAAGACAAATTTAAGAAAGAAATCATATCATTTACTAAAAGATACATAAATTTCTGATAATCTTGAAAATAGCCCTGAGCTTAGAAATATACGCAAAAATATTCGTTGGAACCGGAAGATCACCATCTTCAACTAAAAAAATATGAGAAGAAAAAATTAGGATATTAAAATCATATCACTTAATATAAATATTCTTATCTTCTAGAAAGGTGCACAAAATAGCCACGAGCTCAGAAAAATCGGCAAAAATGTCCTTTAGAACTGGGGGGATCGACATCTTCAACTGAATAATAAGACAAGACAAAACTAGGATATTAAAATCAAATCATTTAATATAAAGATTCATATCATACATAAAATGTAGAAAATGGCTTGGAGTTCAGAAAAATCTGGAAAAAATGTCCGTTGGAACCGGGAGATCGCCATCATCAGGTGGAAAATAAGAGAAGGCAAAACTAGGCCAAAAATCATATCATTTAATTAAAATATACATATCTACCATAAAATGTAGAAAATAGCACTGAGCTTAGAAAAATACATATTAATGTCAGTTAGAACTGTGAGATCGCCATCTTCAACTAAAAATAAAGAGAAGACCAAATTAAGCCAAAAAAATCATATCATTTAATAAAAAGATTCATTTCTTACAGAAAAAGTTGAAAAAAGCACAAAGCTAAGAAAAATCCACAAAAATGTCAGTTGAAACCTGGAGATCGCCATCTTCAACTCGAAAAATATGAGAAGACCAAATTAGGCTATACAAATCTTGTCATTTAATAAAGAGATCCGTATCTTTAATAAAATGTAGAAAATAGCCTGGAGCTCAGAAAAATTCGCATAAGTGTCCCTTGGAACTGGGAGATCCCATCTTTAACAAAAATCAAATCAGTTAATATAAAGATCCTTATCTTTAAGAAAATATAGAAAATAGCCCCTAGCTCAGAAAAATATGCAAAAATTTCCGTTGCAACCGGCATATCTCCATCATCAATTGAAAAATAAGAAAAGACAAAAATAGGCTATAAAAATCCTATCATTTAATATTAAGATCCATACCTTACATAAAATATAGAAAATTGTCCGAAACTCAGAAAAATCCGCAAAAATGTCCGTTAGAATCGAAAGATCGCCATCTTTAACGAAATAATAAGAGAAGACAAAATTAGTCCAAAATCATATCATTTAATAAAAAGATACGTATCTTTCAGAAAATGTAGAAAAATAGCCCCGAGCTAAGAAAAATCCACAAAAATATATATTAGGACCCGGAGATCGCCATCTTTAATCGAAAAATAAGAGAAGACAAACTTAGGTTATAAAAATCATATCATTTAATAAAAATATTCATATCTTCCATAAAATTTAGAAAATAGCCCCGAGATTAGAAAACTGCAGAAAATTTCGGAAACGGGATATCACTATCTTCGACTGAAAAATAATAGAAGCACATCTTAGTCTGTAAAAATCATATCATTTAATAAAATGAACCATAACTTCAATAAACTGTAGAAAATATTCCCGAGCTCAGAAAAATTTACAAAAATGTCTGTTAGAAACGGGAGTTCGCCATCTTCAAATAAAAAATAGGAGAAGACAAAATTAGGTCATATCATTTAATAAACAGATCCATAACTTCATGAAAATGTAGAAGAATAGTTCCGAGCTTAGAAAAATCCGAAAAGAATTTCGTTGGAACCTGGAGACCGCTATGTTCAACTGAAAAATAAGAGAAGGCAAAATTGGCTACAAAAATCAAATCATTTAATCAAAAGATCCACATCTTCAATAAAATGTAAAAAAAGTACTGAGCTCAGAAAAATCCGTAAAAATGTCCCTCCGGAATCGTCATCTTCAACTGAAAAATACGAGATGACAAAATTTGGCTATAAAAATCATATCATTTAATCTAAAGATCCATATCTTACAGAAAATGTAGAAAATAGCATGCAGCTTAAAAAATCCTCAAAAAAGTCAGTTGGAACTGGGAGATCGCCATCTTCATCTGAAAAGTAAGAGAAGCCAAATTAGGCCAAAAAATCATATCATTTAATAAAAAGATGCATATCTTCCAAAAATGTAGAAAATATCCTCGAGTTCAGAAAAATCTGCAAATATGTCTATCCGAACTGGGAGTCGCCATTTTCAACTTAAAAATAAGAGAAGACAAACTTAGTCTATAAAAATTATATGATTTAATTAAAAGATCCATATCTTTAAGAAACTATTAAAAATTGCCACGAGCTGATAAAAATCTGCAAAAATTTCCGTTGGAACCAAGAGATCGCCATCTTCAACGGAAAATAGGAAAGACAATTTAGGCTATAAAAATCGTATCCTTCAATATAAAGATTCATATCTTTAACTAAAAAAATATGCAAAAATGTATGTTGGAACCGTGAGATCGCCATCTTCAACCGAAAAATAAGAGAAGACAAAATTATCCAAAAAATCATATCATTTAATAAAAAGATACATATCACACAGAAAATGTATAAATGAGCTCTACGCTTAGAAAAATTCGCAAAAATGTCGGTTGGAACAGGGAGATGGCCATTTCAATTGAAAATTAAGAGACGACAAAATTAGGCCATAAAAAATCATATCATTTAATAAAATGACAGATATCTTCAGTACAATTTAGAAAATAGCCCCACGATTAGAAAAATCTGCAAAAATTTCTGTTGGAACCAGGAGATCTCCATCTTCAACTGGAATATAAGAGAATACAAAATTCGACCAAAAAATAATATCATTTAATAAAAAGACTCAAGTAGAAAATAAGAGAAGACAAATTTTTGGCAATAAAAATCATATCAATTAATAAAAAGATACATATCTTTCAGAAAATGTAGAAAATAGCACCAAGCTCAGAAAATGATATGTAAAAATATTATCAGCTGAAGATGGCGATATCCCGGTTACAGCGGACATTTTTATAGATGAAGATGGAATTTCTTGGTTACGAATTTTGTCTTCTCTTATATTTCAGTTGAAGAAGGTGATTTCTTGGTTTCATCGAACATTTTTGAGAATTCTCTGTTATCATTTAATAAAACAATCCATATCTTCCAGAAAATGTGAAAAATAGCCCGGAGCTCAGAAAATTCTACAAAAATGTCCGTTGGAACGGGGAGATCGCGATCTTCAACTGAAATATAAGAAAAGACAAAATAATGCCAAAAATCATATCATTTAATAAAAATATTGCCATCATCGACTTGAAAATAATAGAAGACAAAATTAGGCAGCAAAAATCATATCAATAAATATAAAGATACTTATATTCGAGAAAATATACAAAATAGCCCTTAGCTCAGAAAAATACGAAAAATTTTCGTTAGAAATGGGAGATCGCCATCTTCAACTGAAAAATAAGAGAAGGCAAAATTAGGTCATAAAAATCATATCATAAAATTTAAAGATCCATATCTTACAGAAAATGTTGAAAATAGCGCAGAGCTCAGAAAAATGCGCAAAAATGTCCATTGGAATCGGGAGATCACCATATTCAATTGAAAAATAAGAGAATACAAACTTAGTCTATAAAAATCATATCATTTAATAAAAAGATATTATCTTCAATAAACTGTAGAATATAGTTTCGAGTTTAGAAAAGTCCGCAAAAATGGCCGTTGGAATTGGGAGATCGACATCTTCAACTTAAAAATTAGAGAAGAAGAAATTAGGATATAAAAATCATATCATTTAATATATAGATTCATATCTTACAGAAAATTTAGAATTGCCCGGAGCTTAAAAAATCCACAAAAATGTCTATTGGAACCGGGCGATCGCCATCTTCAACGAAAAAAATAAGAGAAGACAAAATCATGCCTAAAACCATATCACTTAATAAAAAGATCTATACCTTCCCGAAAAAGTAGAAAATAGTGTCGAGCTTAGAAAAAGCCGAAAAAATATCCGTTGGAACTGGGAAATCGTCATCTTCAACTGAAAAATAAGAGAAAACAAAATTATGCTATAAAAATCATATCATTTAATATAAAAATCCATATCTGACAAAAAAATTAAGAAAATAGCCTATAGCTCAGAAAAATCCGCACAAATGTCCGTTGGAAATGGGATATCTCAAATTTTCAAATGAACAAAAGAGAAGACAAAATTAGGCCAAAAAATCATATCAATTAATAAAATGATTCATAACTTCCTGAAAATGTAGAAAAATAGTCCCAATCTCATAAATATCAACAAAAAAGTCCATTGGAAGCGGAGATCCTCATCTTCAAGTGAAACATAAGAGAAGACAAAATTAGGCAACAAAAATGTTAGCATTTAATAACGAGCCATATCTTAAATAAAATGTAGAAAATAGTCTGAGCTCAGAAAAATTCACAAAAATATCTGTTGGAACCGGGAGATCGACATCTTCAACTGAAAATAAGAAAAGACAAAATAAGACTATAAAAATAATATCATTTAATCTAAAGATATATTTCTTATCGAAAAAGTTGAAAATAGACTAGAGCTTAGAAAAATCCGCAAAAATGTCCGTTGGAATCGAGGGATCGCCATCTTCATCTGAAAAATATGAGAAAATAAAATTAGGCCAAAAATAATATTATTTAATAAAAAGATCCATATCTTCCAAAAAAATGTAGAAAATAGCCTCTAATTCAAAAAAAATCCACAAAAATTTCTGTTGGAACTGTGAGAACGACATCTTCAAATAAAAAAAAGAGAATACAATATTAGGCCAAAAAATCACATCCTTTAACAATGATTCATATCTTCCATAAAATGAAGAAAAATGGCCCCAAGCTAACAAATCAGTAAAAATTTCCACTGGAACCGACAGAGCGCAATATTCAACTGAAAAAATAAGAGAAGAAAAATGTAGGATATAAAAATCATATCATTTAATAAAACATTCCTAACTTTTTGAAAATGTTGAAAAATAGTACCGAGCTCAGAAAAATATGCAAGAATTTCCCTTGGAACCGAGAGATTGCCATCTTCGTCTGAAAAGTAAGAGATGACAAATTAGGTTATTAAAGTAACATCATTTAATATATAGGTTCATATTATACAAAAAATACAGAAAATAGTCAGGAGCTCAAAAAAATCCGCACAAATGTTCATTGGAACCGGGAGATCGTCATCTTCAAATTAAAAGGAGAAGACAAAATTAGGCCAAAAAATCATATCATTTCATAAAAAGATACATAACTTCCAAAAAATGTAGAAAAATCCAGGAAAATGTCCATTGAAAACCGGGAGAACGCCATCTTCAACTGAAAAATAAGAGAAGAAAAAATTAGCCAAAAAATCATATAATTTAATAAAAAGATACATATCATCCAGAAAATGAATAAATAAGCTCTGCGCTCAGGAAAATTTGCAAAAATGTCTGTTGGAACCGGGAGATGGCCATTTTCAACTTATAAAAATAAGAGAAGACAAAATTAGGCCATAAAAATCATGTCATTTAATAAAATGACACTATCTTCTATAAAATCTAGAAAATTGCCCCATGCTTAGAAAAACCGGGAGATCACCATCTTCAACTGGAATATATGAGAAGATAAAATTAGACCAAAAAATCATATCATTTAATAAAAAGATCGCCATCTTGAACTTGAAAATAAGAGAAGACAAATTTAGGCTATAAAAATCATATCAATTAATAAAAAGATCCATATCCTTCATAAAAAGTAGAAAATAGCACCAAGCTAAGAAAATGATATATAAAAATATTATCAGTTGAAGATGGCGATATCCTAGGCTATAAAAATCATATCAATTAATAAAAAGATCCATATCCTTCATAAAAAGTAGAAAATAGCACCAAGCTAAGAAAATGATATATAAAAATATTATCAATTGAAGATGGTGATATCCCGGTAACAGCAGACATTTCTAAAGATGAAGATGGCGATTTCCTGGTTGCAAATTTTGTCTCCTTTTATATTTCAGTTAAAGATGACGATTTCTTGGTTTCAACAGACATATTTGGCGTAATTTTGTCTTCTCTGATATCATTTAATAAAATGATCCATATCTTCCAGAAATGTGAAAAATAGCCCGGAGCTCAGGAAAATATGCAAAAATATCCGTTGGAACTGGGATATCGCCATCTTCAACCGAAATATAAGAGAAGACAAAATAAGGCGAAAAAATCATATCATTTAATAAAAAGATCCATAACTTCAATAAAATGTAGAAAAATAGTTTCGAGTTTAGAAAAATCAGCAAAAATGGCCGTTGGAACCAGGAGAGCAACACTTTTACTGAAAAATCAGAGGAGGCTAAATTAGGATATAAAAATCATATCATTTAATATAAAGATTCATATCTTACAGAAAATTTAGAGTTGCCCGGAGCACAGAAAAATCCGCAAAAATGTCTGTTGGAACCGGGCGATTGCCATATTCAACGAAAAAAATAAGAGAAGAAAAATTGGGCCTAAAAATCATATCATTAATAAAAAGATCTATAGCTCAGAAAAAGCCGCAAAAATATACGTTGGAACTGGAAAATCACCATCTTCAACTGAAAAATAAGAGAAGATAAAAGTTGGCTATAAAAATCATATCATTTAATATAAAAATCCATATCTTATAGGCAATTTAGAAAATAGCCCGGAACTCTGAAAAATCCGCACAAATGTCTGTTGGAAATATGATATCTCCATCTTCAACAGAAAAAAGAGAAGACAAAATTAGGCCGAAAAATCATATCAATTAATATAAAATACATAACTTCCTGAAAATGTAGAAAAATAGTCCCAAGCTCATAAATATCAGCAAAATTGTCTGTTGAAAGCGGGTCGTCAACTTCAATTGAAAAATAAGAGAAGACAAAATTAGGCTACAAAAATCATATCATTAAATAAAAAGAGCCATATCTTCAATAAAATGTAGAAAATAACCCCGAGCTCAGAAAATCCGTAAAAATGCTCGTTGGAACCGGAGATCGCCATCTTCAACTGAAAAATAAGAGAAGACAAAATTAGGCTATAGAAATAATATCATTTAATCTAAATAACATTTCTTATAGAAAATGTTGACAATAACCTGGAGCTCAAAAAAATCCGCAAAAATGTCCGTTGGAACCGGAAGATCGCCATCTTCATCAGAAAAATATGAGAAGATAAAATTAGGCCAAAAATCATATTATTTAATAAAGAGATCCATATCTTCCAGAAAATGTAGAAAATAGCCTTTAATTCAAAAAATTCGCAAAAATCACCGTTGGAACACTGAGAACGACATCTTCAATTGAAAAAAAATAAGAGAAGACAACATTAGGCCAAAAAATCATATCCTTTAATAAAATGATCCATATCTTCCATAAAATGAAGAAAAATAGCCTCAAGCCAACAAAAATCGGTAAAAATGTCCGCTGGAACAGGTAGATCACAATATTCAACTGAAAAAATAAGAGAAGAAAAACATAGGATATAAAAATCATATCATTTAATAAAAAATTCATTACTTCGAAAATGTAGAAAAATATCCCCGAGCTCAAAAAAAATCCGCAAAAATGTCCAATAGAACCGAGAAATCGCCATCTTCATCTTAAAAAGTGATGATAAATTAGGTTAAAAATCATATAATTTAATATAGAGATTCATATTATACAAAAATATAGAAACTGGTCCGGTGATCAAAAAATCCACACAAATGTCCATAGGAACCGGGAGATAGCCATCTTCAAATTAATTAAGAGAAGACAAAATTGGGCCAAAAATCAAATCATTTCATAAAAAGATATATAACTTCTAGATAATGTAGAAAAATCTGCGAAAATGTCTATTGAAACCGGGAGATTGCCATCTTCAATTGAAAAAAATAAGAGCATAACAAATGTAGGCTATAAAAATCGTATTATTTAATAAAATGTTCTATATCTTCCATAAAATGTAGAAAATAACACAGAACTCAAAAAATAAGCAAAAATGTCAGTCGGAATCGAAAGATCACCATCTACAGCTGAAAAATAAGAGAAGACAACATTAGGCTATAAAAATCATCTCGTTTAATAATAAGATCTATAACTTTCCCAAAATGTAGAAAATAGCATGGAGCTCAGAAAAATCTGCAAAAATATTCGTTGAAACCGGGAGATCGCCAACTTCATCTAAAACAATAAGACAAGAAAAAATGTGGTCAAAAATCAAATCATTTAATAAAAATATCTATTACTTTTCGAAAATGTAGAAAAATAGCCCGAGCTCAAAAAAATCGATAAAAATATCCATTAGAACCAAGAGATCGCTATCTTCCACTAAATAATAAGAATGACAAATTTAGGTTATAAAAATCATACATTTAATATAAAGATCAAATTATACAAAAATGTAGAAAATAGATCGGAGCTCAGAAAAATCTGAAAAAATGTCCATGTGAATTGGAAAATCGTCATCTTTAACGGAAAAAAATGAAAGAATCGACATCTTCAACTGAAAAAAAAAGAAGACAAAATTATGCCAAAAATCATATCGTTTAATAAAAAGATGCATATCTACCATAAAATGTAGAAAATAGCATCGAGCTCAGAAAAATCCGTGCAAATGTCCGTTGGAACTTGGAGATCACAATATTCAACCGAAAAAAGAAAAGACAAAATTAGGCCAAAAAATCATATCATTTAATAAAAAGACTCATATATTGCTGAAATTGTAGAAAAAAGCCCAAAGCAAAGAAAAATATGCAAAGTGTCTGTTGGAACCATGAGATCGCCTTATTCAATTGGAAAATATGAGAAGACAAAATTAGGCTACAAAAATCTTGTCATTTAATAAAGAGATCTATATCATTAAAAAGGTAGAAAATAGCCTGGAGCCCAGAAAAATCCGCAAAAAATGTCCGTTGGAACTGGGAGATCGCCATCTTCAAAGGAAAAATAAGGGCAGAAAAACTAGGATATAAAAATCATATCATTTAATATAAAGTTTCTTATCTTCAAAATGTGTACAAAATAGCCCTCAGCTCAGAAAAATCCGCAAAAATGTATGTTGGAACTGGGAGATCGCCATCTTCAACTGAAAAATAAGAGAAGACAAAATTAGGCCAAAATATCATATCAGTAAATAAAATGATACATATCTTCCAAAAAAGTTGAAAATAGATAGAGGTCGGAAAATTCCGCAAAAATGTTCGTTGGAACCGAGAGATCGCCGCCTTCAACTTAAAAAATAAGAGAAGAAAAATTAGGTCAAAAATCATATCATTTAATAAAAAGATCTATAACTTCCCGAAAATGTAGAAAACTAGCGCCGAGCTCAGAAAAATAAAAAATGTCTGTTGAACCAGGAGAACACCGTCTTTAAATGAAAATAAGAGAAGACAAAATTAGGTTATAAAAATCATATTATTTAATATAAATTTTCATTGCATACAGAAAATGTAGAAAATAGCTCAGAGCTAAGAAAAATCCAAAAAATGTCCATTAGAACTGGGAGATCGCCATCTTCCACTGAAAAAAGAAGACAAAATTAGGCCAAAACCATATCATTTTATAAAAAGATACATCTCTGCCATAAAATGTAGAAAATTGCACCGACTTAAGAAAAATCCGCAAAAATGTCTGTTGGAACCAGGAGATCGCAATATTCAACTAAAAAAAGAGAAGACAAAATTAGACCAAAAAATCATATGATTAAATAAAAAGATTCATATCTTCAATGAAATGTAGAACGAAGCCCAAAGTTAAGAAAAATCCGCAAAAATGTTCGTTTGAACTGGGAGACTGCCATATTCAACTGAAAAATATGAGAAGACTAAATTAGGCTACAAAAATCTTGTCAATTAATACAGAGATCCATATCTTTAATAAAACGTATAAAATAGCCTGGAGCTTAAAAAATCCACGAAACTGTCCATTGGAATTGGGAGATCGCTATCTTCACGGGAAAAAGAGAAGAGAAAATTAGAATATGAAAATCATACCATATAATACAAATATTCTTATCTTCCAGAAAATGTACAAAATAGCCCCAAGCTCAGAAAAATCTGCAAAATTCTCTGTTAGAACCGAGAGATGCGATCGTCAACGGAAATATAAAATATTACAAAATTCGGCTACAATATCATATCATTTAATAAAATGATACGTATCTTCCAAAAAAGTAGAAATTAGCCCAGAGCTCAGAAAAATCCGCAAAAATGTCAGTTGGAACCGAGAGATCGCCATCTTCAACCGATATATAAGAGAAGACAAATTTAGGCAAAAAATCATATCAATTAATAAAATGATACATATTTTCCAAAAAAGTGGAAAGTAGCTCGGAGCTTAGAAAAATCCACAGAAATGTCTATTGGAACCGGGAGATCGTCATCTTCAATTGGAATATAAGAGAAGAGAAAATTAGGTAAAAAAATCATATCATTTAATAAAAAGATCGCTATCTTCAACTGGAAAATAAGAGAAGACAAATTTAGGCTATAAAAATCTTATCAAATAATAAAAAGATCCATATCTTTCATAAAATGTTGAAAATAGCAACAAGCTTAGAAAATGTTGTATAAAACTCTTATCAGTTGAAGATCGCGATATCCGGTTACAGTGGACATTTTTATAGATGAAGATGTTGACTTTTCGGTTCCAAAATTTGTCTTATTTTATAATTCAATTCAAGATGGCGATTTTTCGGTTTCAACGGACATTTTTTGGCCTAATTTTGTCTTCTCTGATATCATTTAATAAAACGATCAATATCTTCCAGAAAATGTGAAAAATAGACCGGAGCTCATAAAAATATGCAAAAATATCCGCTGGAAACGGAAGATCGCCATCCTCAACCGAAATATAAGCGAAGACATAATAAGGCCAAAAAATCATATCATTTAATAAAAATATCTCCATCATCAACTGGAAAATAAGAGAAGACAAAACTATGCAACAAAAATCATATCAATTAATATAAAGATCCTTATTTTCCAAAAAAATATAGAAAATAGCCCCAACCTAAGAAAAACACACACAAAATTTCCATTGGAAATGGGAGATCGCCCTTTTCAACTAAAAATTAAGAGAAGACAAAATTAGGCTATAAAAATCATATCATTTAATAAAAAGATCAATATCTTACAGAAAATATTGAAAATAGCGCAGAGCTCAGAAAAATCCGTAAAAATATCTATTGGAACCCGGAGACCGATATCTTCTTCTGAAAAATAAGAGAAGGGAAAATTAGGCCATAAAAATTATATAATTTAATATAAAGATCTATATCTTATAGAAAATGTAGAAAATAGACCATGGCTCAGAAAGTTCCGCAAAAATTTCTGTTGGAATCGGAAGATCGACATATTCAACTTAAAAATAAGAGCAGAAAAACTTAGTCTATAAAAATTATATCATTTAATAAAAATATCCATATCTTAAATAAACTATAGAACATCGTTCCGAATTTAGAAAAATCCACAAAAATGGCTGTTAGAACAAGGAGATCGACATCTTCAACTAAAAAAATCAGAGAAGACAAAATTAGTCCACAAAAATCATATCATTTAATTTAAAGATTCATATCTTACAGAAAATTTAGAAAATAGCCTGGAGCTTAGTAAAATCCGCAAAAATGTCAGTTGGAACCGGGCGATTGCCATTTTCAATGAAAAGAATATGTGAATCAAAATTAGGCCTAAAAATCATATCATTTAATAAAAAGATCTATAACTTCCCAAAAATGTAGAAAAATAGTCCTGAGCTCAAAAAAGCTACAAAAATATCCTTTGGAACTAGAAAATCACCATCTTCAATTGAAAAATAAGAGAAGTCAAACTAAGGCATAAATATCATATCACTTAATATAAAAATCCATATCTTTCAGAAAATTTATAAAATAGCTCGGATCTTAGAAAATCTACACAAATGTCGGTTGGAAATGGGATATCGCCATCTTCAACTGAAAAAAGAAAAGACAAAATTAAGCCAAAAAATCATGTTATTTAATAAAAAGATCCATAGCTTACCAAAAATGTAGAAAAATAGTCCCAAGCTCAGAAATATCTGCAAAAATGTCCGTTGGAAGCGGGAGATCGATATCACCAAGTGAAAAATAAAAGGAGACAAAATTAGGCTAAAAATCATATCATTTAATAAAAAGATCAATATCTTCAATAAAATGTAGAAAATAGCACCGACTCAGAGAAATCCGTAAAAATATCTGTTGGAACCGAGAGATCACCATTTTCAACTGAAAAAATAAGAGAAAACAAAATTAGATTATGAAAATCATATCAATTAATCTAAATATTTATATCTTACAGAAAATGTAGAGAACATCTCGGAGCTTATAAAAATCCGCAAAAATATCTGTTTGAAATGCATGATCACCATCTTCATCTGAAAAAATATGAGAAGAGAAAATGAGGCCAAAAATCTTATTATTTAATAAAAAGATCCAAATCTTGTAGAAAATGTAGAAAATAGCCTTAAGGTCAAAAAATCCGCAAAAATGTCTATTGAAACCATTAGAACTCCATCTTATCATTTAATAAAATGATCCATATCTTCTTTAAAATGAAGAAAAATAGCCCCAAACTAACAAAAATTAGTAAAAATGTCCGTTGGAATCGGTAGATCACAATATTCAACTGAAAAATAAGAGAAAAAATGTAGGATTAAAAAAATCATATCATTTAATAAAAAATTCATATTTTCCATAAAATGTAGAAAATAGCACTGAGCTTCGAAAAATCCGAAAAAATTTCGTTGGAACCGGAAGATTGACATCTTCAGCTGAAAAATAAGAGTAGACAACATTAGGCCAAAAATCATACCATTTCATAAAAATATCCATATCTTCAAGAAAATTTAGAAAATAGCCTCGAGGTCAGAATTATCTGCAAAAATGTCTATAGGAACCGGAAGATCGCCATCTTCAACTGAAAAATAGGAGAAGACCCAAAAATCATAAAATTTAATAAAAATATCCATAACTTCCCGAAAATATAGAAAAATAGTTCCGAGCTCAAAAAATTCGCAAAATTGTCCACTGGAACCGAAAGATCGCCATCTTCAACTGGAAAAATAAGAGGTGACAAAATTCGGTAAAAACCATATTATTTAATAAAAAGATTCATATCTTCAATAAAATATAGAAAATAGCCCTAGGGATAGAAAAATCCCCAAAAATACCCTTTGGAACAGGAAGATCGCCATCTTCAACTAAAAAAATAAGAGAAGATAAAATTAGGCAAAAAATTTTATCACTTAATAAAATGATCCATATCATCCAGAAAACGTCGAAAATAGCCCTGAGCTCAGGAAAATCTGCAAAAATATCCATTGGAACAGATGGATCGCTGTCTTCAATTAAAAAAAGTAAGAGAAGACAAAATTAGGCAAAAAATATATCATTTAACTAAAAGATGCATATCTTCCAGAAAATAGAGAAAATTGCTCCGAGCTAAGTCAAATCCGCAAAAATGTCTGTTTGAATCGGGAGATCACCATATTCAATTGAAAAATTAGAGAAAACAAAATTAGGCTATAAAAATCATAACATTTATTTTAAAGATACATATCTTAGAGAAAATTTAGAAAATAGGCAATAGCTCAGAAAAACCGCAAAAAATGTCCGTTGAAACCAGGACACTGATCTTAATCTGAAAAATAAGAGAAGACAAAATAAGTCTAAAAATCAAATTATATAATAAAAAGATCCATATCTTCTAGAAAACGTACAAAATAGCCTCTACGTCAAAAAAATCCACAAAAATATCCGTTGGAACAGAGTGAATGCCATCTTCAACTAATAAATAAGAGAAGACAAATTTGGGCCAACAAATCATACCATTTAATAAAATGATCTACATCTTCCATAAAATGCAGAAAAATTGCCCCAGACTTAGAAACTCTGTGAAAATATCAATTGGAACCCGAAGATCGACATCTTCATCTGAAAAATATGAGAAGACAAAATTAGGCCAAAAAATAATATTTTTTATTAAAAGGATCCATAACTTCCAGAAAATAGCCTCTAGTTCAAAAAATCCGCAAAAATGTCCTTTGGAACCATGAGAATGCCATTTTATACTAAAAAATAAGAGAAGACAAAATTAGGCCAAAAATCATATCATTTAATAAAATGATCCATATCTTCGATAAAATGTAGAAAAATAGCCCCATGATAGGAAAAATCAGTAAAAATGTCCGTTGGAACAGGTAGATCGCCATATTCAACTGAAAAAATAAGAGAAGACAACAAAAGTATATAAAAATTATATCATTTAATAAAAAGATTCATATCTTACATAAAATATAGAAAATAGCACCGAGTTGTGAAAAATCCACAAAAATTTTCTTTGGAACCGGCAGATCGCCATCTTCAACTGAAAAATAAGATAAAAAAATTTAGGCCAAAAATCTTATCATTTAATAAAAAAGATGCATATCTTCCAGAAAATTTAGAAAATGGGCTTGAGGTCAGAATAATCTGCAAAAACGTCCAGTTGAACCGACAGATCGCCATCTTCAACTAAAAAAACAGAAAACACAATTAGGGCTCAAAATGGTATCATTTCATTAAAAATACTTATCTTATAGAAAATGTGGACAAATAGCCACAAGCTAAGAAAAGTTCGCAAAAAATGTCTGTTGGAACCAGTAGATCGGCTTTTTCACTTAAAAAATAAGAGAAGAAAAATATAGGCTATAAAAATTATCTCATTTAATAAAAAGATACATATCTTCCATAAATATAGAAAATAGCACTGAGCTCAGAAAAATCCGCAAAAATATCCGTTGGAACCGGAAGATCGCTATCTTCAACTACAAAAATAATAGAAGGCAAAATTAGGCCAAAAATCAAATCATTTGATAAAAATATCCATATCTTCAAGAAAATTTAGTAAATAGCCTCGAGGTCAGAATAATCCGCTAAAAATGTCCGTTGGATACGGTAGATCGCCATATTCAACTGATAAAAATAAAAGAAGACAAACAATGGATATAAAAATTATATCGTTTAATAAAAAGATCCATAATTTCTCGAAAATATAGAAAAATAGACTCGAGCTCAGAAAAATCCGCAAAAATGTTCGTTGAAACTGGGAGATCGCCATCTTCAACTGAAAAATTAGAGAAGACAAAATTAGGCTATAATATCATATCACTTAATATACAGATTCTTATCTTATAGAAAAGTTGAAAATAGCCTGTAGCTCAAAAAAATCTGCACAAATGTAAATTGGAACTAGGAGATCGCCATCTTCAATAAAAAAAGAGAAGACAAAATTGGGCCAAAAACATATCATTTACTAAAAATATGCATATCTTCCAGAAAAGGAAGAAAAAAATCCCAAACAAAGAAAAATCCGCAAAAATTTCTGTTGAAATGGTAGATCGCCATCTTCCACTGAAAATATAAGAGAAGACAAATGTAGGCAATAAAAATCATATCATTTTATAAAAGATCCTCTTCTTTCATAAAATATAAAAAATAGCCCCGAGCTCATAAAAATCCACAAAAATGTCCGTTGGAACCGAGACTTCGCCATCTTCAACTGAAAAATAAGAGAAGACAAATTAGGCCAAAATATCATATCATTTAACAAAATGATACATATCTTCCAATAATGTGGAAAATAGCTTAGAGGTCAAAAAATCTGCAAAAATGTCCGTTGGAACCGAGAGTCGTTATTTTCAACTAGAATATAAAAGAAGACAAAATTAGGCTAGAAAAATCCTATCTTTTAATTTAAGGATACATATCTTATAGAAAAACTAGAAAATAGCCAGCAGCTAAGAAAAGAACCGCAAAAATGTCTGTTGAAACCGGAAGATCACCATCTTAATCTGAAAAATAAGAGAAGACAAAGTTAGACTTAAAACCAAATTATATAATGAAAAGATCCATATCTTCAGAAAATGTAGAAAATAGCCTCCACATCAAAAAAATCCGCAAAAATATATGTAGGAACCGAGAGAATTCCACCTTCAATGGAAAAAAAGAGAAGACAAAATTATGCCAAAAGATCATATCATTTAATAAAATGATCCATATCTTTCATAAAATGTAGAAAAATTGCTCTGAATTTAGAAAATCTACAAAAATATCAGTTAGAACCTGGAGATCGCCATCTTCTTCTGAAAAATATAAGAAGACAAAATTAGGCCAAAAAATCATATCATTTAATAAAAAGATCCATGACTTCTCAAAAATATAGAAAATTAGCCCCGAGTTCAAAAAATCTGCAAAAATGCGACTTGGAACTAGGAGATCACCATCTTTAACTAAAATATAAGAGATACAAAAATTAGGTTATAAAATCATATCATTTAAAATATAGATTCGTAATATACAAAAAATATAGAAAATAACATGTCACGGTCGCTTTTTGACCGTATGTTTTTCGTGTGCGCACCTTCTTGTTCGTATGCATATTTTTGTGACCTCCTCTTGTACCCCAAACGCACGATGTTATTTGTCGGGGTGACCCTCTGAGAGAGTACTTATTTGTGGAATTTTTCGTGAACATCATTTCACGCTCATGCTTCCACAAATCAGCTTTGTTTGAAGGGGTGTCGTAACTTTAGACTTCGATGTTTAACCTTTTTATTTTTAGTTCCATTTTCCATTGACCTAGCCCGTGACCGATCATCGTAGTCTCGTTTCTCTCGTCGACACGGTCGTTCCGGTATTTTTCTTGTAATTATCGAATACCGTTAGACCGATCCTTCACCCTAATTATCTTCAACCTATAATTAGCCTAATTAATCCCTAATTAAATAATCTATTCAAACCTATAGGATATCATGCGTAACATGTTATTATTCCCTAGCTATTTACACCCTAAATCTACCCTCCACCTCACACACACACTCTCTCTCTCCAATCAACCTAAATCTACCCCCTTTTCTAACCCATTTAGCAACCCATCCTCATTACTCACGGAACTCAGCCTAGGGTTTTCTTACCCTCCAAATGCAACCTCCACAAACTCACGCACCCCCCTCTCTCACAAGTCGCTGGCCAACTCATCCTTGTCGTTCGGCCATCCTAGCTCCGACCACCCGTCCTCCTCCATGCACAGCTGCCGCAACACCTCCTTCTCCTGCTCTAAAATAGCAAGAAACCCAACTCTCCTCCATCATTTTAAACTGCCGATCCCCATCTTATAACTCATGGTAAGCCCCCCAAAACTGCTCGGAGTCCCCCAAGACTGCCGCACAGCCCTCCTTGCCGCTGTAATTGCCCCTCTACCTACCGGTTGCCCTTAGATCAGACAGACCAGCCCCTCTTCCTCTTGATCAGCCCTAGGCCGCGCCCTCAAGTGCACAAGCAACAGCAGGCCGCGCCCCGTCGACCCCCGGATCCGTGCGCAATAGCAGCAGGCCGTAACATCCCTTGCTCGTTGTCTTTCGCGCGTCGTGCTACCGTTGCCTCTAGTTGTTGCCATCTTCACCGTAGCCCCGTACCTTGCTCGTTGCCGGAATCCAACCCTTGACATCGCTACCCGACGTCACTGTAGCTCTCGCGTCATGATAAGGTAAACCCAGATCCATAGGAACCCGCACCGCCTATTTAACAAGATAAAACCGTAACTTCATTGCTTTGGATTAAATAACTAATTGAAGATAAATAATACGGGACTGTAAGTTGGTGATTGGTGACTGGTGATTGAGCACATAGGAAGATTCTGGACCGTTGAACTGAGATTTGCAAATGTTATTTCAGGCAAGTAAAACTTGCTCAGTTGATTGTTAGCCCATGATTAGGCCATTCTGTGATTTGTGTAAAAGAGACTAGGTGGTGAAATGATACTCACCTAGACACCCATACTTGATCTAGCTTGACAACAAAGCTAGATCCGACACCATACTTGATCTAGCTTGACAACGAAGCTAGATCCGACACTCTTGCCATGTAATTTCATACATATCACATGTCACGTTTATTTTGATATAACGGTACGCAATTCAATATATGCTATTATACTATCATGTTGCATATCGCATGTCATTTCATGCATTGAATGTCTTGTAATGAATGTGTAGCACACACAATTATTGAAACGTAAGCTGCGACGAGTAGGATTTTGACTCCTACATTATGAATGAGGCTAGGTGCTCTCCTATGCCAAATAAAGAACAATTCCTGGCTCGTGTTCCAGAAGCATGAAATGTATAAACACTTCCTGGCTCGTGATCCAGAAGATGGGCATCAGTCCATACACACGTTGAGGGATAGGGTTAAGCGGTCACTCAGCGTAGAAGTGTGCTCGTACATCAACTTCAGCTGAAAGGCATAAACCCTGTGCACATCGTGAATACAAGTTAATCGTGAAATTGTGAAATCGTGAATATTGTTTAGTAGCTCTTGCTACGACGTGCCATGCATTGTAAATTATCATGTTCATGTTTAAACTGTTGCATTCATTGAAATATCATGCCATGTCATCTTATTTTAAACTGCTAGTTGCATTCATCTTATAACTGCTATACTTTATGTTTCCTTGCACAAAAGTCTCATTTTCCCTTTTGGAGATTTTTGCTAACATGTGCCCTTTTCTCTGTGGGTGTCACATGTCAGGTTTAGAGTCTGAGTTTGCTGCTGAGGACGACCTGGTTGTTGACGTCCAGTTCGAGGATACCAGAGATCAGTCTTAGTCTCAGCTGGAGACTTTCTCTTGGTTGTTGTTTGTTTCTTAGTAGATGTTGTTAGGTTGTTCGGTGCGTAGCACCTTATCTATGTTTTAGTTTCGGCCATGCTTTGGTCCTTTCTTTTAGACCCTCTTATACTACTTTTTATGACTATATCTCTAGCTGTTTGGAATAATAAAATGGATGTTATTTGAATGTTGGTTAATTTTATTGCATGCTTTCAATTATCATTATTGTTGTTGTTTCACTGCAATGCAAGAATCTGCGAATGGATGAACACACAGACGCTTATCAGACTGTAGCTTCACAGCTCCAAGTCTGAGCGGACCTCTTCGTGTCTCGCCTTCCATACTTGGGAAGCGGGGCGTGACAGGTTTTTGTGGTGGCCCATGCAGGTCGTTGCACCTGCGAAATATCGAAACAACGATAATAATAAACATCCATTGAAACATTCGAAACATTCGAGTCATAAAATTTGAGTCTAATGTGAACGATTTCCTTGTTTTAGATGGGAGGAAGACTTAGATAGACGTCCAAGTTTGATAGTCAGGCACCTTCATTAAGAGTTAGTCGTACTCGTCTTAGAATGCCTTGGTAGCCTCTCACCCAGCTCTGACTATATTAGACTTCTAGAGTCTTTCCTTTAGTCATTCGCTTGGGTCCACCAAATTTCGGTCCCAGCAAAACGTAATCTTGATCCTCTAAGGTCGCTTTCCTTGAGATCCCTATTACAGTCTAGTTCATTAGAAAGTCTTAGTGCTAAGTTTCTCCTAAACTTTAGTCGGCCCGATGATTAGAACCCCTGATTTCTATCATCTTCCTAATCATTACACTTTTGATCTATGACCATAGAATTCCATCGTAGCAGATTCACTAAGTTATTTCCTAGTCGTATTTACGTTTTGAATATTTGATTCACTTCTTTGCTTTCGTTTCACGAGATTCTTTTATGTCGTTCATCATCAATCGTTGAATTTTCCCCATTACCATCCCTTTCCTTCGAAAAGTATTTTCAATATTATTTATTTTGAATTCCTCTTCCAGTTTAAAATTCCTTGAAAACATTTACCATGAGCTTAGACTTCCTACCTTTCAGGTGACTTAAAATTCATTCTTTGAATTTCGAAAATTTTTCGCCGAAATATTTAAATTACTACCTTATAATATTTTCTAACCTATATCTTTAATACTCGTGTGAATATTTTACTTCCTTCATATAATGATTTTTCGATAATCAAATAAACCATTTCTTCTCTTATTATATATATACTACTCAAACTTATTTCAAACAACTTATTGTACCAACCTCTAAATATTTTCTATGCGAAAGATAACTCTAACTTTTCAAGCACGTCTGTGTTTATATTCTTCGTTTTTTCCTACTCCAAAGTTCTTAGTACAAGTCTAGTTCCAATTGCAGAACAATCACTTCATCTCTATACTAATTATTTTTCGCCTGATCCCTACTTCGAATTTTAAATTATATCATCCACACACTATTCTCTTGTATTTTAAGGGTATTATTATATCTTTCTTTCCCTCACTTAAATATTCAATTATATCTCTGTTTCACCTAACCAAGCTATTCCTTTATCACCGCCTTATCTGAACCCGTTTATCCCGATCTTGTTTCGTTACGCTTTTTGATTTCGATGCCCTTACTATTGCTTAGTCATCATACTAGTGCTTGTCGTTGCCTATGTCAACCTTAGTATATTATGGTGGGCCCATTAGTTTTTATGATGTCATCGTGATGCATGTATATAGGTAGAGTGTGTGGACCCGTGTGTGAACCCCGCGTACCACTCATGTATGAGTGTGCTACCCTTAGTAAATTAATTATTGTCTCTTATGTTATATATACATACTTAGTGTTATTCATGATATATATGAAGTTGTATGGATGATAGTATTTATAATATATGTGTGGATAGCTATACCACTTCAAGGATGTCTGTGTATATTAGAATTAGTGTTGGAATAACTACTAGTGGTGTATGTAGTTTGAAGGTACTTATAAATGCTTGAAATAGAATACTAGTAAAGTCACGTGCATGTTGGGTGTAATGATAATAGGTGTACTTATAGTTAAGTGTGTAGGCCTATTATTTGGTCTATATGTTAGTACGTATGAGCGTGAGCTCATACGAAGATATGTAAGTGCTTAGTCATAGGTAGATATATACATACTGTATGAATATGTGTGATATACGTATGGTAATAGGGTTATAATTTTGTATATTATTGCTTGCCTTTACAGGATGTTATGTGTGTGCGTGTATATCCTGAGGTATACACGATTAACTATGTATGTATAGGTATATGTAGTAGTATACTAATTATACGTAAATTGCTATGGTGTGAATATATTATATGTATGTGACTATACGATGAATGAATGTATAAGAGGGTGTATTATGATTGTAAACATGTACTTGTATTTGTAATAATATTATAGTATGTAAAGTGATTGCATTATGGGGGTATTACTTGACTAAATATATAGTGTGATCGATATTATTGTGTGTATATGATAGAATGTGTTTTTACCTGTATAGTGTGACGTGTAATATGATTACGTTGGTATCTATATATTAAAACACAAAGGTTTTTGAATTTTAGGGCTGGCTGGGACAAGCTGATGTCATGCTGATGTATAAAGAGGTTGATAGAAGAATGGCTAGGATTTAATCTTGGTAAAAGAAGGGTTGAGACGAGTGTTTGGAAAAACCACCACTTTTTTATTTTGTTTTCCAACCCCCCACAATCACTATATTTGCGCAGAATACCACCTATTTCCCCTTTTTACTAAAAAAACCCTCTCATTTCACTTTTTACCCACACACCACACACACACATATGCACTTCCACCCTTCGCGCCGAAGGTGCCTACGCCGAAGGAGCCGCTAAATTTTTTTACACTAATTTATTTTTCCAACTCAAGGGCGCCCTCGCCGAATTTATTGTTCTACGCCGAATTTGTTGTTTCGCACAAATTTGACTGTGTAAATAATGTTTGGGAACAAAGATTTCGCGGTTCGGCGCCCGCTAAATTTTTTTACGCTAATTTGTTGTTCCGACTCAATGGCGCCGAATTTATTGTTATACACCGAATTTGTTGTTCCGCACAAATTTGACTGTGTAAATAATGTTTGGGAACAAAGATTTCGCGCTGAAGGCGCCCGCTAAATTTTTTTACGCTAATTTATTGTTCCGACTCAAGGGCGCCCTCGTCCGAATTTATTGTTCTACGTCGAATTTGTTGTTCCGCACAAATTTGACTTTGTAAATAATGTTTGGAAACAAAGATTTCGCGGGTGAAAATCTTAAATGAACCGTGACCGCGGGCACGGGGTATGACTAGTATATATATATATATTAGAGTGGTGTGTTGGTATAGGTATAGATATCGTGTTATGTATATAAGTATAATGGTTCTTGTATGGGTCTTTGAGTTCCACTCATGCTTGAGTGGGTATACTCTAAGTATATTGTTATATTTGTCTGAGGTTGTGTATAGTTCCATGAACATAGTAATGGATGATGTGTGTATAGTGATAGGTTTGGTTGTGCCTGGTTACGTTACGCACATGGTTGTGGGTGTATATACCATTATATAGATATAGGTGTGGTTTTGTAGTATAGTTCATTACGAAGGTTTTACATGTTTGAATGTATGTATGCTAGCTAAACTAGGTGTGTAGCATGTGCTAAGTATATAGTGGTATGAGTGTCATGTATAAGGAGTATATTACCGTGTGTGGGTGTGCACCATGCACGGGTAAGTATGTGCTTAGCTATAGGTGTTTGCAATTATGGTATGTGTGTTATATTTTGAATATAGTTATAAGATTGTATGTGATGTGTATATATGATGAAGTATCTGCGTGTATTTGAATAACTATATATTTGTGTATTTATAGTAGTGGTGAATGTATGTTAGATATAGCAAACATGATTTAATATTGTATGGTGTAATTACATGTGTTGATATGTTTGGTGTTGTATGTACACTAGGAGACATAGGAAGTGGTATATCTATGTTTGTTTTGTGCATAGGTAGGTATCTATAAGTGAAGTACTACGATTGCATTTGCTAGTGTGAATTATTTTTACGTAGATATATGTGCCATGGTTATTTGTTAAGTGAGTGATAGTTATATAAGGGATGTACGTAACTATATGAATGATTGAAGTACGTGCATGAATTTGACTTTATATGATAAGTATAAGTTTAGAATGTGCATATATACATGTTTGTAGTATTAATGTTTGACTACGTAGTACATATATATGCACTTGTAGTAACTAGAAATGGTTTGAATTATGGTGTAATATGATTGGGGTAGTTACTAGAATGGCTAGACATTTTTTAAGTTAGAAAGTCTGAGGACGGACTTTGCTCTAAGGTGGGTAGGATGACATGGCCGCTTTTCGACCGTATGTTTTTCGTGTGCGTACCTTCTTGTTCGTACGCATATTTTTGTGACCTCCTCTTGTATCCCAAACACGCGATGTTATATGTCGTTATGACCCTCTGAGAGAGTACTTATTTGTGGATTTTTTTGTGAACGTCATTTCACGGCTCATTCTTCTACAAAACAGCTTTGTTTAAAGGGGTGTCGTAACTTTAGACTTCGACATTTGACCTTTTTATTTTTAGTTCCGTTTTCCGTTGACCTAGACCGTGACCGATCATCGTAGTCTCGTTTCTCTCGTTGACACGGTCGTCCCGATATTTTTCTTGTAATTAT
This sequence comes from Scilla litardierei, assembly GCA_030789695.1. NCBI lineage: Eukaryota > Viridiplantae > Streptophyta > Magnoliopsida > Asparagales > Asparagaceae > Scilla > Scilla litardierei. Next base: position 27,435 of record JAULAV010008221.1, on the reverse strand, counting down.
TGGACACCGTTAGACCGACCCTTCACCCTAATTATCTTCAACCTATAATTAGCCTAGTTAATCCCTAATTAAATAATCTATTCAAACCTATAGGATATCATGCGTAACATGTTATTATTCCCTAGCTATTTACACCCTAAATCCACCTTCCCCCTCTCACACACACTCTCTCGAATCAACCTAAATCTACCCCCTTTTCTAACCCTTTTAGCAACCCATTCAATACTCACGGAACTCAGCCTAGGTTTCTCACCCTCCAAATGCAGCCGCCACAAAATCACGCACCCCCTCCTCTCACAAGTCGCCGGCCACCCAATCCTTGCCATTGGACCATCCTAGCTCTTGCCACCCTCCTACTCCACGCAAAGCTACCGCAACACCTCCTTCCTTCCTCTAAAACAGCAAGAAACCCAACTCTACCCCATCATTTTAAACTGTCGATCCCCATCTTATAACTCACGGCAAGCCCCCTAAAACGCCCGGAGTTCCCCAAGACTACCGTGCAGCCCTCCTTGCAGTCGCAGTTGCCCCTCCACCTACCGGCTACCCCTGGATCCTACAGTCCAGTCCCTCTTCCTCTTGATCAGTCCTAGGCCACGCCCTCGCGTGCGCAAGCAACAGCAGCCGTGCCCCATCGACCCCCGGATCCATGCGCAATAGCAACAGGCCGCAAATTTCCTTGCTTGCTGCCATTTGTGTGCCGTGCTACCGTTGCCTCAAGTTGTCACCGTCTTTGTCGTAGCCCGTACCTTGCTCCTTACCGGAATCCAACCCTTGACGTTGCTACCCGACGTCAGTGTAGCTCTCGCGTCGTGTTAAGGTAAAACCCGATCCGTAGAAACCTGCACCGCCTGTTTAATAAGATAAAAACCGTAACTTCATTGCTTTGGATTAAATAACTAATTGAAGATAAATAATACGGGACTGTAGGTTGGTGATTGGTGACTGGTGAATGAGCACATGGAAGATTCTGGACCGTTGGACTGAGATTTGCAGATGTTATTTCAGGCAAGTGAAACTTGCTCAGTTGATTGTTAGGCCATGTTTAGGCCATTCTGTGATTTGTGTAAAAGAGACTAGGCGGTGAAATGATAGTCACCTAGACGCCTATACTTGATCTAGCTTGTCAACGAAGCTAGATCCGACACCATACTTGATCTAGCTTGACAACGAAGCTAAATCCGACACCCTTGTCATGTAATTTCATGCATATCACATGTCACATTTATTTAGATATAACGGTATGCAATTCAATATATGCTATCATACTATCATGTTGCATATCACATGTCATTTCATGCATTGAATGTCTTGTAATGAATGTGTAGCACACGCTACTATTGAAATGTAAGCTACGGTGAGTAGGATTTTGAATCCTACATCATGAATGAGGCTAGGTGCTCCCCTAAGCCAAATAAAGAACAATTCCTGGCTCGTGTTCCAGAAGCATGAAATGTATACACACTTCCTGTCTCGTGATCCAGAAGATGGGTGCCAGTCCATACACACGTGGAGGGGTAGGGTTAATCGGTCACTCAGCATAGAAGTGTGCCCGTACAGTAACTTCAGCTGAAAGGCGTAAACCCTGTGCACATCGTGAATACAATTTAATCGTGAAATTTTGAAATCGTGAATATTGTTTAGTAGCTCTTGCTACGACGTGCCATGCATTGCAAAATATCATTTTCATGTTTAAACTGCTGCATTCATTAAAATATCATGCCATGTCATCTTATTTTAAACTGCTAGTTGCATTCATCTTATAACTGCTATACTTTATGTGCCCTTTTCTCTTTGGGTATCACATGTTAGGTTTAGAGTCTGAGTTTGTTGCTGAGGACGACCTGGTTGTTGACGTCCAGTTCGAGGATACCAGAGACCAGTCTTAATCTCAGCTGGAGACTTTCTCTTGGTTGCTGTTTGTTTCCTAGTAGCTGTTTGTTTCAGAGTGTTTTCTCACTACAAAGCGTTGACCGTGGAGAGCCCGGTCAACGTGGTCGAGGGGCCCGCTTTGGGTCCCTCGGGGGCTTCGAATCGGTGCAGAAGGGGCGAGGGGTAGCCTCGGACCTGGTTGAGACGCTCGGCCTCGGACAGGTGTGCTCGGCCTCAGCTGATAGGGGGACGAGGGGTAGCCTCAGTCGCCCGGGTAGGTGCACGGCCGACGGGTGGCGAGGGAGAATCTCGGACCCGATTAGGACGCTCGGCCTTGGTAGGACGTGCTCGGCCACGGCAGGTTGACGGTGAGGGGAAGCCTCACTATCCAGTCGGACGAGTGGTCGGAGAGGGGCGAGGGGTAGCCTCGGCCCGTTGATCAGCTGTCCACCTGCGTAGACGAGAACGCTCGTCAGGGGGCCGGACCTTGGTTCCGGCCAAATCCCCTCCGATGCCTAAGTCAGATAGTGATCTGAGAAAGGAGGCCCGGCGGAGACGGTTCGACTCGTGAGGAGATCGTAACGGCGTCTCTCGGCGCGAGCGGGGGAGGAAGGAGATGAATTGGGGGAATGAGGTCGTTGATGGAGTACCTTAGGTTTTGTTACCTGAGATGCGGTCCCCTTCTTCGTCGTCTTCCTGGCCCTTTTGTAGAGCTCCCGCGTGATTGCCTCTGACCCACGTCCCACGTCCGCCATTGATCGTGCCCCATCAGTCCCCCCTCGCCGCCGCTCTCTCCGCCATGCCAGCACCTCCCCATTATCGCTATTTAGTGGTCGCGCGTCCGGGGGAGTGGTTTTCGCAGGAGTGGGCGAGCGACCAACGGGTTATTGGGGCTGGGTCGGATCGACGTTCGAGGAGGTCCCTTGTAGGGCCTTTGTCGAATGGGCTTTGAGGATGCAGATGGGCTTTTGACCAGTAGTCGGGCTCCTGGGCTCGTGTTTTACGGGTCTCGGTCAAATAGGCGTAACAATTGCCCCCATCGGTCGGGTTGATCGGCCTCGGCCGGTTCGGCTCGGCCGATGTGACCTCTGCCGATTTTGACGAGCTCGCCAGTCGATGCCGACTCATTTATTAGTCGTCATCATGAGTTGGCCCGTTCGATGTTTTTAAGGCGCGGGTTCCGAAGCGCCGTCGGCCTTCAGATGTTGCCACGTGTAGCGGTAAGCTTATCCCTACCGCTCGCGGAGTCGTCTTAAGTGGAGAAGCCGGGGGATTCGTGAGCCGCCATCCCATCGTCTTTCTTCTTTGCGCTGATCCCCCTCCTGTCTGAGCTCTGCCCCATGTCGTCTTCTTCTGCTACGGGTTCGGTTCGGTCGGAGCGCGATGTGGCTCCAGGTCCGGCGGGTGGCACTCCTTCGGCGATTAGTCAGCACGGGGATGATCTTTCAGGGGTTCCTTCTGAGGTCTTGGCGTGGCCTTCGTCGATCTGTGCCACCGCCATCGGGAGCATGCGCTCCTCCTACCTGCTTCCGCCCTACTCGGCTCGTGCCCCTGGGGCTGACGAGCGGATCTGCTCTCCTGGTCCCAATGAGGTCGGGATATATGAGAAGTGCTTCCACTTCGGGCTCCGTTTCCCGCTTCATCCTTTTATCGTTGAGTTCCTTCAGGCCCACAATGTGTGCTTGTGTCAATTCTGTCCCAACGCCGTCGGGATCCTCGTCGGGTTCGTTGTCGTCTGCATGCTGAAGGGTGTGGTGCCCTCTCTCCGCCTCCTTGCCCAGTTCTACCGCCTGAGCCTACACCAATCGGGGGCGTGGATTTACATCAGCGCCCGCCCGAAGATGTCCCTGGTGCTGGGGTTGCCGAGCTCCCTGAAGGGCTGGAAGGGGGAATATGTGTTCGTCACATTCCCCTCGAGTGTACCCTTCCCGGCTCGGTGGGTGGCAGCCGGTGCCGTTGTTCTTAATCTGGGTGAGCCGACGGTCGCTGAGCAGCAGACGGCGAGGGACATGCTGGCAATTCCTACGGGGGAGCGCTCGATCGACTTCCTCTTTAGTGACCACAATTTGCGTAAGACAGTGTGGCCCCTAGGTAAGCTGCTCCGAACGTTCGCCCCTCGAAGTCGCCCAGGTTCTGCTCTGTCTCTCATTTCTTCTTTGAGTGCAGGTGGGCTCCCTCTCGGTTCTTCTCCTGCCATCGCTCTTGTGCAGGTCCCAAACCCGGATCCGCGCAGAAGGGACCATGTGTTGGCGGTCCGGAAGAAGCAGTGGGTTGTGACCGCGTCCGGAGGTTCGAAGCGAAAGAAGATGTCGTCTCCCTCTCTCCCCTTGCAGGGGTCTCCCAAGAGGCTCCGGGAGGGGGTCGAGGGGGTCGACGTCCAGCCGACTGCTGACCGACCTCATCCTGTTCCCGTTGAGGTTGCCTGGCCGTGGGCCGGCCCTTCACCTCTCCCGGACGGCTCTCTCCCCGAGGCTTACAGTCGGTATCTTGGGGCGTTCCGCTCCGCTCCTGGCGAGTTCCCTTCGTCGGGAGAGGGTCTTCTTTGTCCACGCTTTCCAGTGGGGGAGAAGGAGTCGGTGTTCTCGAGCCGTGGAGCCGCCGCTCGTGTGGCCGAGAACTGTTGTCTCCCTCCCGACCAGGCGGTGTTGGACGGAGTCAGGGGCGATTGCTTGGCTACCTTCGTGATCCAGGCTGGTCAACAAGTAGTGCGTCTCTACTTGTCCCCCCGTTCTCCAGCTGCTTTTGCCATCTTACCTTCGTTGCTTTGGCACAGTTGTCCTCGGTGGGCCTCTCGATGAGGCGCCAATTCGCGGCTCTTCCCAAAGCCAAATCCGTGGCTGGGCTAGGCCCTGAGGTCCCTGGCGAGGAGGAGGAGGAAGCTGGTCAGTTGGAGGAAGCGCGAGTCCAATCCCTGAACTCCCGCATAACTGAGCTGTCCTCTGCCCTGGAGGCGGCGGATCGCGAGAGAGCCGTGGCTCTGGCCGCGAAGTCCGAGGCCGAGACGCGGCTCGCCTCTCTTTTAAAAGACGTCGACGCGTCTGGAGGAGTCAAGCAGATCCCCGGCCCGGCTGCTGCCTCCGAAGCCTCGGAGCTCTCTGATCGTCTGGATGCGGCGGAGGAGCAGGCGAGGGCCCTTGCTGCCCAACTAGGAGAGAAATCCCGGGAGATCGAGAAGGAGAGGGCGGAGCACCAACGCCAGGTAGAGACCCTAGAGGCCCAGGTGCGTGGGCTCGAGGAGGTGGATCCTGCCCGGATCACTCAGGATGCCGTGGCGGAGTATGCCACCTCCTTTGTGGAGACCGCCTTGTTGGAGGCGTACGAGAAGGGCTTCGCCCGGTGCCAGTCCGAGATCCAAGAAAAGTTCCCGCTCTCGGGGATCAACTTCGAGAAGCTTCGGATGTACTCTGACGCCGAACGGAGTAAGGGGGGAGACCCTAGTGAGCCTCCAGCCTGTGGCTCCCCTGGCGCCCCCGGAGAAAAATGAGGGAGGGGAATGCCCCTCGACCTCTTCGTGTATCCTCCTGTGTACCTTTTTGCTTTATCTGGAAGGGAATGAATTTAAAACAAATTTATTTCATAGGAAACGATACATCTATTGAAAGTACTTGCGTAAATATTCCGAATTCCAAGTGTGAGTGAGAACTCTCCCTTCCATGTCGGCTAGTCGGTAGGCTGCGGGTCCGAGGACCTCGACGACTTTGTAGGGTCCCTCCCATCTAGCCGTGAGCTTCCCTTTGCGAGCGGAATCGGTGGTGAAGCCCGCTTTCCGGAGGACCAGGTCCCCGAGGTGGAAGCTTCTCCCCCGCACCCGAGCGTTGTAGTATCGGGCCACCTTCTGCTTTTGGCGGACGATGGTGGCCAGTGACTGCTCCCGTCGCTCGTCGAGGAGCTCCAGGCTGAGCCCTAGGCCCTGCGAGTTCCGGTCTTCGTCAAAGTATTTGAGGCGAAGAGATTCTTCACCCAATTCGACAGGTACCACCGCCTCGGCCCCGTAGGTGAGCATGAAGGGGGTCTCGCCAGTAGCCTCCTTGTGGGTCGTCCGGTATGACCAGAGTATCCCGAGGAGCTCTTCCGGCCAGTTCCCTTCGGCGTCCTTCACTTTCTTTCGTAGGGGCTCTATGATACACTTGTTGGCCGCCTCTGCCATCCCGTTGGTTTGGGGGTGTGCTACCGAGGCGAAGAGGAGCTTGATTCCCCATTCCTCGCAAAAATCTTTAAACCCTGCTGAATCGAACTGCTTCCCGTTGTCTGTGACGATGGCCCATGGTACTCCGAATCGGGAGATGATGGAATTCCACACGAAGCTTTTCGCTTTCTTCCACGTGATGGTTGCCAACGGCTCGGCCTCGATCCACTTGGTGAAGTAGTCCACTGCCACGATCAGGTGCTTCCGCTGCCCTCGTCCTGGCTTGAACGGTCCGAGGATGTCGAGCCCCCATTTCGTAAAGGGGAGGGGGCTCACGATGGGGATGAGCTCTGATGGAGGAGTCGAGATGTGGTGGGCGTACCTCTGGCATTCTTGGCATTTCTGCACGTAGCTTGTAGCATCTTTGGCCAAGGTCGGCCAGTAGTACCCCTGCCTTAAGATCTTCTGCGCGACTATCTTGCCCCCGTGGTGATTCTCGCAGATCCCGTCGTGAACCTCCCGTAGGACGTAGTCAGCTTCTTGCGGTCCGATGCACTTCAGGTATGGGAGGACGTCCGTCTTGGTCCAGCGTCTCCGGTAGAGCGTCCCCTCATGGATCACGTATCGGAGTGCTTTTCTCTCCAGGGTTCGGCGCTCATCCCCATCGGCCGGCACCTCTCCGTGGGTGAGGTATCGGATGATCGGGTCCATCCAGGTGGGCTCTTGGTCGATCGCCATCACCTCGTGCTCCATCGTGCTGGGGGACGGCAGGTTCTCTACGTAGATGGTGCGGCCCAGCTCCTTTGGCGAAGACGAGGCCAGTTTTGACAACGCATCGGCCCGCGCATTCTCTGATCGTGGGAGGTGTAAGACCTCCACGTCCTTGAATTTGGACATCGCCGCTCTGGCGACTGGGAGATATCTCTGCATCGCCTCCTCCCGTGCCTCGTAACTCCCTAAGAGTTGGTTGACAATGAGCTTCGAGTCGCTGAGGAGGCGGACGGACTCGGCCCCGAGCTCCAGGGCCAGCCTCAGGCCGTTGATCACAGCTTCGTATTCCGCCACGTTGTTCGTGGCCGGGAACTCGAACCGCAACGCGTATTCCGCGATGTTCCCCTCCGGAGATCGGATCGCAATCCCGGCCCCTCCTCCTGACTGCGTGGCCGACCCGTCCACATGAACTATCCACGCTCCTGGATCCTCTGGCTGAAAGTGGTCAGCCGAAAGAAAGGACAAGGGTTGAGCAGTTACCGTCCCTGGGCCTTCTCCCTCTGGGGGGCCATTTCCTTCCATCGTGCATTCGGCGATGAAGTCGGCTAGGGCCTGTCCCTTGATGGCCGTGCGCGGTTTGAATCGGAGGTCAAACTCGCTCAGTTCCACTCCCCAGTTTAGCATCCTTCCCATTCGATCGAATCTCTTGAGGTTCTGTTCTAGCTGTGAGTCGGTCAGGATCAGTATGGTGTGGGCCTGGAAATAGGGTCGGAGCCTTCGCGCTGAGAGGACGAGGGCGTACGCCAGTTTCTCCGTGGGCGAGTATCGCACCTCCGCCCCCTTCAAGATCCGGCTCGTGTAATATACCGGCCATTGCACCCCGCCGTCCTCCCGGATTAGCACCGAACTCACAGCTTCCTCCGCGCACGCCAGGTAAAGGCTCAGCGACTCCCCTTCCCGAGGTTTGGACAGGAGAGGGGGGCTGCGGAGATACTCTTTGAGGTCCCCGAACGCCCGGGAGCAGTCTTCGTCCCAGAGTATCGTCTTCCTATTGTTCAGAGGTTCCGCGATTGCTTTCCTCAGGACCTTGAAGAAGGGAAGCGATCTTTCCGCTGATTTGGAAAGGAATCGCCCCAGGGCTGCAATGCGCCCGTTCAGCCTCTGTAGCTCCTTGATCGTCGTCGGCTCGCGCATGTTAACCAGCGCCTCGATCTTGTCGGGATTAGCTTCAATACCACGATTAGTTATCATAAATCCCAAGAATTTGCCAGATCTTACCCCGAACGTGCATTTCGCGGGGTTGAGCCGAATGTGGTGTCGCCGCAACCGTTCGAAGGTCTCCCGCAAGTCGGCGATGTGGTCTTCCGGTCACCTTGACTTGACAAGCTTGTCGTCGACGTAGACTTCTAGGTTCCTCCCGATCTGGGAGCTGAACACCTTGTTGACCATTCTCTGGTAGGTGGCCCCCGCGTTCTTCAAGCCAAAGGGCATCTTCTTGTAGCAGTAGGTTCCCCGGTCCGTCGTGAAGGCTGTCATCTCTTCGTCCCGGGGGTCCATCTGGACTTGATTGTACCCGGAGTAAGCGTCCATGAAGCTTAGCATCTCGTATCCCGAGGCATTGTCCACCAGGTGGTTGATGCGCGGCAGGGGGTAGCTATCCTTGGGGCAGGCCTTGTTGAGGTCACTGAAGTCCACGCACATTCGCCACTTCCCGTTGGGTTTTTTGACCATCACCACGTTCGACAGCCACTCCGGGTACCAGACTTCTCGTATGAAGCCGGCATCGAGGAGACGCTCCACTTCCTCGGAGGCTGCCTTCATCTTCTCGCCGCCCAGGTTACGCTTCTTCTGCCTAACCGGTTTGAAGTTGGGGTCGGCGTTGATCTGGTGGACGATCACCTGGGGGTCCACGCCGGGCATGTCTTCAGGCGACCAGGCGAAGATGTCTAGGTTCGCCTCCAGGCATTCGATCAGCTGGTCCATTAGGTCCGGGCTCAGCCCTCTCCCGATTGAGACGAACCGGCCCTCGATGTCCGTGACCGGGATTTGCTCCTGCTCCTCCGCAGGGGTGGGCCTAGGCCCACTCCTCAAGTCGAGCGCGGCCATCCGGTCAGCTAGACGATCCTCGGGACCTTCCTCCGCCAGTTGATAGCAGGTATTCGGTCTCCCCGCGTCGCCTTCGACTTGCCCCATCCCCCCGGTGTTCGGAACTTAATGGTCCGATGGAGGGTCGAGACCACCGCGCCGACGGCGTTGAGTAGGGGTCGGCCGATGATCCCATTGTATTCCGACCCGATCCCCAATACGATGAATTCCACCGCTAGGGTCACAGAGTCTGGTGTATTTCCGAGCGTTACCGGGAGATGGATAGTGCCGGTGATGGGGGTGGAGTGACCCGTGAATCCGACCACGGGACCCGAACGAGGTCGCAAGTCTCCTTTCTGCCGGCCCATCTTCTCCAGGGTTGACATAAATAGGACGTCACAGGAGCTGCCGGTGTCGACAAGCAGCCGTCGCACTAAGGTAGTGTCTATGACCACTGATACCACCAAAGCCACGTCCGAGCTGCGTGCCGTTACGGGCGCACTCGGTCTCCCAACCGGTGGGGAAGGGGAGGGCATCCCGGCCCTTTCCTCACGACTCTCCTCGCGTCGGTCCTGTGCCCATTCTTGGCGACGATGGCGGGGCCTGTCGCCCCGCGTCGGGGCCTCGCCCTTCTTTCGCCGAGAGGAGGGAGGCCGCGTCATCGCAGATGTGGTTTGTTTCTTCGTGGGACAGTTTTCGTTCCCACAGACGACGCCAGATGTTTCAGAGTGTTTTCTCACTACAAAGCGTTGACCGTGGAGAGCCCGGTCAACGTGGTCGAGGGGCCCGCTTTGGGTCCCTCGGGGGCTTCGAATCGGTGCAGAAGGGGCGAGGGGTAGCCTCGGACCTGGTTGAGACGCTCGGCCTCGGATAGGTGTGCTCGGCCTCAGCTGATAGGGGGACGAGGGGTAGCCTCAGTCCGGCCACGACAGGTTGAGAATTGGGGGAATGAGGTCGTTGATGGAGTACCTTAGGTTTTGTTACCTGAGATGCGGTCCCCTTCTTCGTCGTCTTCCTGGCCCTTTTGTAGAGCTCCCGCGTGATTGCCTCTGACCCACGTCCCACGTCCGCCATTGATCGTGCCCCATCAGTCCCCCCTCGCCGCCGCTCTCTCCGCCATGCCAGCACCTCCCCATTATCGCTATTTAGTGGTCGCGCGTCCGGGGGAGTGGTTTTCGCAGGAGTGGGCGAGCGACCAACGGGTTATTGGGGCTGGGTCGGATCGACGTTCGAGGAGGTCCCTTGTAGGGCCTTTGTCGAATGGGCTTTGAGGACGCAGATGGGCTTTTGACCAGTAGTCGGGCTCCTGGGCTCGTGTTTTACGGGTCTCGGTCAAATAGGCGTAACACTGTTGTTAGGTTGTTCGGTGTGTAGCACCTTATCTATCTTTTAGTTTCGGCCATGCTTGGGGCCTTTCTTTTAGACTCTCTTGTACTACTTTTTATGACTATATCTCTGGATGTTTGGAACAATAAAATGTATGTTATTTGAATGTGGTTTAATTTTATTGCCTGCTTGCAGTTATTATTATTGTTTTTGTTTCATTGCAATGCAAGAATCTGCGAATGGATGAACACACAGACGCTTATCAGACTGTAGCTTCACAGCTCCAAGTCTGAGCAGACCTCTTCGCGTCTCGCCTTCCATACTTGGGAAGCGGGGCGTGACATAACACGTAGCTCAAAATAAATCCGCACAAATGTCCATTGGAACAAGGAGATCACCATCTTCAAAGTAAAAAGAGAAGACAAAATTAGGCCAAAAAATCATATCATTTCATAAAAAGATACATAGCTTGAAGAAAATGTAGAAAAATGTCTCAAAATAAGAAAAATCTGCAAAAATGTTCTTTGGAACCAGGAGATTGACATCTTCAATTGAAAAATTAATATAGATTATAAAATAATATTTTAAGTAGAAAGTTCTATATCTTCCATAAAATGTAGAAAATAGCACCTAGCTCAAAAAATACGCAAAAATGTCCGTTGGAACCGGGAGATTGCCATCTTTAACTAAAAATAAGAGAAGACAAACTTAGACTATAAAAATCATATCATTAATAAAAAGATACATAACTTTTCGGAAATGTAGAAAATAGCACTGAGCTAAGAAAAATCCGCAAAAAAGTTCGTTGGAACCTGGAGATCGCCATCTTCAACTGAAAAAATAATAGAAGAAGAAATTAGGTCAAAAAAAATCATATCATTCAATAAATAGATTGATAACTTCCCGAAAATGTAGAAAAATAGCTCCGAGCTCAGAAAAATCGGTAAAATGTCCTTTAGAACCGGGGGATCGCAATCTTCAACTGAATAATAAGAGAAGACAAAATTAGGATATAAAAAATCATATCATTTAATATAAAGATTCATATCAAAAAGAAAATGCAGAAAATGGCTCAGAGTTTAGAAAAATTTGAAAAAATGTCTGTTGGAACCGGGAAATCGCAATCATCAACTGGAAAAATAAGAAAAGACAAAATTAGGCCAAAAAATCATTTCATTTAAAAAAAGATACATATCTGCCATAAAATGTAGAAAATGGCACCGAGTCCAGAAAAATACGCACAAATGTCCGTTGGAACCATGAGATCGCCATCTTTAACTGAAAAAAGAGAAGACAAAATTAGGCTAAAAATCATATCATTTAATAAAAAGATTCATATCTTCCTGAAAATGTAGAAAAATAGCCTAAAGGTAAGAAAAATAGGCAAAAATGTCTGTTGGAACCTGGAGATCGCCATCTTCAACTGAAAAATATGAGAAGACAAATTTAGGCTATAAAAGTCTTGTGATTTAATAAAGAGATCCATATCTTTAATAAAATGTAGAAAATAGGCTGGAGCTCAGAAAAATTCGTAAAAATGGTTGTTGGAACTAGGAGAATGCATCTTCAACTTAAAAATAAGAGAAGAAAATTGGGATATTAAAATCATATCATTTAATATAAAGATTCTTATCTTCCAGAAAGTGTAGAAAATAGCCCCAAGCTCATAAAAAGCTGTAAAAATGTCCATTGGAACCGGGAGATCGGCATCTTCAACTGAAAAGTAAGAGAACAAAAGATTAAGCCTAAATATCATATCATTTAACAAAACGATACATATTTTCCAAAAATGTGGAAAATAGCACCGAGGTCAGAAAAATCCGTAAAAATGTCCGTTGGAACTGCGAGATCACCATTTTCAACTGGAATTTAAGAGAAGAAAAATTATGCTTAAAATCATATCATTTAATTTAAAAGATTGCCATCTTCAACTGGAAAAATAAGAGAAGACAAATTTAGGCTATAAAAATCTTATCAATTAATAAATAAATATATATATCTCTTTCTTAAAATGTAGAAAATATCACCTTGCTCAGAAAATGATATATACAAATATTATGAGTTGAAAATGGCGATATCACAGTTACGAAGGACATTTATATAGATGAAGATGGTGATTTTTTGGTTTTTCTCTTATGTTTCAGTTGAAGATGGTGATTTCCCGGTTTCAACGAACATTTTTGCCCTAATATTGTCTTCTCTGATATTATTTAATAAAACGATCCATATCTTCCAGATTATGTGAAAAAATAGTCCGAATTTTAGAAAAATCCGCAAAAATGTCTGTTGAAACCGGGAGATCGCAATCTTCAACTGAAATATAAGAAAAGACAAAATAAGGCCAAATATCAAATCATTTAATAAAAAGATCACCATCGTCAACCGAAAAATAAGGGAAAACAAAATTAGGCAAAAAAAATCAAGTCAATTAATATAAAGATCCTTATCTTCGAGAAAATGTAGAAAATAGACATGAGCTCAGAAAAATCTGCAAAAATGTTCGTCGGGCGATCGTTATTTTTAACTGAAAATAAGAGAAGACAAAATTTTGCTATAAAAATCATATCATTTAGTCTAAAGATCCATATCTTACAGAAAATGTAGAAAATAACTCAGAGCTTAGAAAAATCCGTAAAATTTTTGTTGGTACCAGGAGATCGCCATCTTCATCTGAAAAGTAAGAGAAGACAAAATTAGGCCCAAAAATCATATCATTTAATAAATGATCCATATCTTCCAGAAAATGTAGAAAATAGCCCTGAGCTCAAAAAATTTCGCGAAAATTTCTGTTGGAATAGGGAGATCGATATCCTCAATTGAAAAATAAGAGAAGATAAAATTAGGCAAAAATTATATCTTTTAACTAAAAGATACGTATCTTCCAGAAAATAAAGAAAATAGCTCCGAGCTAAGTAAAATCTGAAAAATATTTGTTTGAACCGGGAGATCACTATCTTCAACTGAAAAATAAGACAAGACAAAATTAGTCTAGAAAAATCATATCTTTTAAATTAAAGAGACATATCTTACAGAAAATTTAAAAAGTAGCCACTAGCTAAGAAAAAACTGCAAAAATGTCCGTTGGAACTGGGAGATTGACATCTTAATCTGAAAAATAAGAGAAGTCAAAATATCGGCTTAAAAACAAAATTATATAATAAAAGGATCCATATCTTCCAGAAAATGTAGAAAATAGCCTCTACATCAAAAAAATCCGCAAAAATATCCATATGAACCGAGCGAATGCCATCTTCAACGGAAAAATAAGAGAAGACAAAATTAGGCGAAAAAATCCCATCATTTAATAAAATGATCCATATCTTCCATAAAATGTAGAAAATTGCTCCGAACTTAGAAAATTTGCAAATACGTCAATTTGAACCCGGAGATTGCCATCTTCATCTAAAAAATATGAGACGACAGAAATAGGCCGAAAATTTATATCATTTAATAAAAGATTCATAACTTCTCGAAAATGCAGAAAAATAGCCCCAAGCTCAGAAAAATCTACAAAAAATGCCACTTGGAACCAGGAGATCGCCATCTTCAACTGAAAAATAAGAGGCAAAATTAAGTTAAAAAATCATATCATTTAATATAGAAATTCAAATTATACAAAAAATATAGAAAATAACACGTAGCTCAAAAATCCGCACAAATGTCCATTGGAATAAGGATATCACCATCTTCAAAGTAAAAAAAAGAGAAGACAAAATTAGGCCAAAAATCATATAATTTCATAAAACGATACATATCTTCAAGAAAATGTAGAAAAACAGCCTCAAGCAAAGAAAAATCTTCAAAAATGTCTGTTAGAACCAGGAGATCGCCATTTTCAACTGAAAAAAATAAGTGAAGACAAACTTAGATTATAAAAATCATATCATTTAATAAAAAGATACATAACTTTCCGGGAATGTAGAAAATAGCATTGAGCTCAGAATAATCCACAAAAATGTTCGTTGGAACCGGAAGATTGCCATCTTCAACTTAAGGAATAATAGGAGAAAATATTAGGTCAAAAAATCATTTCATTTAATAAATAGATCCATAACTTCCCGAAAATGTAGAAAAATAGCTCCGAGCTCAGAAAAATCGATAAAAGGATCGCCATATTCAACTGAATAATAAGAGAAGACAAAATTAGGATATAAAAATCATATCATTTAATATAAAGATTCAACTTAAATAGAAACTACAGAAAATGGCTCAGAGTTCAGAAAATGTTGGAACCGAGAAATCGCCATCATCAACTGGAAAATAAGAGAAGACCAAATTAGGCCAAAAAAAACATTTCATTTAATAAAAAGATACATATCTTCCATAAAATGTAGAAAATAGCACCGAGCTCCGAAAAATACTCACAAATGTCCATTGGAACCGTGAGATCGTCATCTTCAGCGAAAAAAGATAAGACAAATTAGGCGTAATAATAAGAGAAAAATAGACCAAATTATATCATTTAATAAGAGTACCAAACTAAGAAATAAAAATCATATCATTTAATATAAAAATTCATATCACACAAAAATGTAGAAAATAGCTCGGAGCTCAGAAAAATCCGAATAAATGTCCGTTAGAACCAGTAGATCTCCATCTTCAACTGAGAAATAAAAGAAGATAAAATTAGGCCAAAAATCTTATCATTTAATAAAAAGATACATATCTGCCATAAAGTAGAAAATAGCACCGAGCTTAGAAAAATTCGCACAAATATCTGTTGGAACCAGCAGATCGCAATATTAAAATGAAAAAAAATAGAAGACAAAATTAGGCCAAAAATCTTATCATTTAATAAAAAATTATATCAAGAAAATGTAGAAATCCCCCCAAAGTTAAGAAAAATCCCGAAAAATGTTCGTTGGAACCGAGAAATCGACATATTCCACTGAAAAATATAAGAAGACAAAATTAGGCTACAAAAATCTTGTTATTTAATAAAGAGATCCGTACCTTTAATAAAATGTAGAAAATAGCCCAGAAATTAGAAAAATACGCAAAAATGTCCGTTGATACTGGGAGATCGCCATCTTCAACTGAAAACATAAGAGAAGAAAAATTAGGATATTAAAATCATATCATTTAATATAAAGATTCTTTTCTTCTAGAAAGTGTACAAAATAGCCCCGAGCTTAGAAAAATCCGCAAAATTGTCTGTTGGAACCGAATGATCGACATCCTCAACTAAAATATAAAAGAAGCCAAAATTAGGCCCAAATATCATATCATTCAATAGAATGATACATATCTTCCAAAAAAGTGGATAATAGCACGGAGCTCAGAAAAATCCGCAAAAATGTCCGTTGGAACCAGGAGATCGCCATCTTCAACCAAAATATGAGGGAAGAGAAAATTAGGCCAAAAAATCATATCATTTAACAAAAAGATTGATATCTTCAACTGGAAAATAAGAGAAGACAAATTTAGGTTATAAAAATCATATCAATGAATAGAAAGATCCGCATCTTTCATAAAATGTAGAAAATAGTACTAAGCTCAGAAAATGATATATAAAAACATTAGCATTGGAAGATGGCGATTTCCTGATTTCCATAGACATTTTTGGCCTAATTTTGTCTTCTCTGATATCATTTAATAAAACGATCCACATCTTCCAAAAAAATGTGAAAAATAGCCTGGAGCTAAGAAAATTACGTAAAAATGTCCGTTGGAATCGGGAGATCGCGATCTTTAACCGAAATATAATCGAAGACAAAATATGGCCAAAAATAATATCATTTAATAAAAAGAACACCATCATCAACTGGAAATTAAGAGAAGACAAAATAGGCAACAAAAATCATATCAATTAATATAAAGATCCTAATCTTCCAAATGATATGGAAAATAGCCCCGACCTTAGAAAAACACGCAAAAATTTTCGTTGGACATGTGAGATCATCCTATTAAGCTAAAAATAAGAGAAGACAAAATTAGGACATAAAAATCATATCATTTAATAAAAAGATCCATATCTTATGGAAAATATAGAAAATAGCACAGAGCTAAGAAAAATCCGCAAAATTGTCCTTTGGAACCGGGAGACTGCCATCTTCATCTGAAAATAAGAGAAAACAAAATTAGGACATAAATCATATCATTTAACACAAAGATTCATATCTTACAGAAAATGTAGAAAATAGACCGGAGCTCAAAAAATTCCGCAAAAATTTCCATTGGAACCGGGAGATCACAATATTCAACTAAAAATAAGAGAAGAAAAACTTAATCTATAAAATTATATCATTTAATAATCCATATCTTCAATAAACTGTAGGAAATAGTTTCGAGTTTAGAAAAATCCGTAAACATGGACATTGGATCAGGGAGATCGACATATTCGGCTAAAAAATCAGAGAAAACAAAATTAGGCTATAAAATCATATCATTTAACATAAAGATTTATATCTTACAGGAAATTTAGAAATAACCCGAAGCTCAGAAAAATCCTTAAAATGTCAATTGGAACCGGGCGATCGACATCTTCAATGAAAAAAATAAGAGAAGACAAAATTAGGCCTAAAAATCATATCATTTAATAAAAGGTCTATTACTTTTCGAAAATGTAGAAAAATAGTCCCGAGCTCAAAAAAGACGCAAAAATATCTATTGGAACTGGGAAATCACCATCTTCAGCTGAAAAATAAGAGAAGACAAAATTAGGCTATAAAAGTCGTATAACTTAATATAAAAATCCATATCATCCAGAAAATTTAGAAAATAGCCCGGATCTTAGAAAAATCTGCACAAATGTTTGTTGGAAATCAGAGATCGTCTTCTTCAACTAAAAAAGAGAAGACCAATTAGGCCAAAAAATCATATCATTTTATAAAAATATCCATAACTTTCCAAAAATGCAGAAAAATAGTCGTAAGCTCAGAAATATCAACAAAAATGTCTGTTGAAAGCAGGAGATCGACATCTTCAAGTGAAAAATAATAGAAGACAAAATTAGGCTTAAAAAATCATATCATTTGATAAAAAGAGCTATAAATTCAATAAAATATATGTAATAGCACCGAGCTCAGAAAAATCCGCAAAAATGTCTGTTAGAACATGGAGATCGCCATTTTCGACTTAAAAATAAGAGAAGACAAAATTAGGCTATAAAAATCATATCAGTTAATCTAAAGATATATATATATATCTTACAAAAAATGTAGAAAATAGCACAGAGCTAAGAAAAATCCGCAAATTGTATGTTGGAACCGGGAGATCGCCATCTTCATCTGAAAATATGAGAAGATAAAATTCGCAAAAATCTCCATTGGAACCGTGAGCACGCCAAGTTCAACTGAAAAAAAGAAAAGACAACATTAGGAATGCTTTAATAAAATGATCCATATCTTCATAAAATGAAGAAAAATAGCCCAAGGTAACAAAATTCGATAAAAATGTCTGCTGGAATCAGTAGATCGCAATATTCAACAGAAAAAATAAGAGAAGAAAAACGTAGGGTATAAAAATCATATCATTTAATAAAAAAATTCATATCTTCCATAAAATGTAGAAAATGGTACCATGCTTCGAAAAATCCGCAAAAATTTTCGTTGAGACCGAAAGATCGCGATCTTCAACTGAAAAATAAGAATAGACAAAATTAGGCCAAAAATTATATCGTTTTTAAGATATCCATATCTTCAAAAAAAATTTAGGAAATAGCACCGAGGTCAGACTAATATGCAATACTGTCCATAGGAACCGGGAGATCACCATCTTCAATTGAAAAATAGGAGAAGACAAATTTAGGTCAAAAAATCATATCATTTAATAAAAAGATTCATAACTTCACAAAAAATGTAGAAAAATAGTCCCGAGCTCAGAAAAATATACAAAAATGTCCGTTAGAACTAGGAGATCGCTATCTTTAACTAAAAAAGAGAAGACAAAATTATGCTAAAAATCATATCATTTAATAAGATTCGTTTCTTCAATAAAATATAGAAAATATCACTAAGCACAAAAAATCCCCAAAATACCCGTTGGAACAGGGAGATTGGCATCTTCAAATAAACAATAAGAGGAGATAAAATTTGGCCAAAAATGGTATCATTTAATAAAATGATCCATATCTTTCAGAAAATGCAGAAAATAGCCCGAGCTCAGAAAAATCCGCGAAAATGTCCATTGGAACAGAGAGATCGCTATCTTCAATTGAAAGATAAGAGAAGGCAAAATTAGGCAAAAAATCATATCATTTAACTAAAAGATGCATATCTTCCAAAAAAGATACAAAAAATAGCTCCGCGCTAAGTAAAATCTGCAAAAATGTTTGTTTGAACCGGGAGATCACCATCTTCAACTGAAAAATAAGAGAAGACAAAATTAAGCTAGAAAAATCATATCTTTTATTTTAAAGATACATATCTTATAGAAAATTTAGAAAATAGCCAGTAGCCAAAAAAACTGCAAAAATGTCTGTTGGAACTAGTAAATCGCAATCTTAATCGGAAAAATAAGAGAATACAAAATTAGGCTTAAAACCCAAATTATATAATGAAAAGATCCATATCTTCCAGAAAATGTAGAAAATAGTTTCTACGTCAAAAAATCCGCAAAAATATTCGTAGGAACAGAGAGAACGCCATCTTCAATAAAAAATAAGAGAAGACAAAATTAGGCCAAAAAATAATATCATTTAATAAAATGATCCATATTTTCCTTAAGATGTAGAAAAATTGCCCCGTACTTAGAAAATCTATAAAAATGTCAGTTAAAACCCGGAGATTGCCATCTTCATCTGAAAAATACGTAAAGACAAAATTAGGCCAAAAAATCATATTATTTATTAAAAAGATCCATATCTTCCATAGAAAATAGAGAATAGCCTATATGTCAAAAATCCACAAAAATGTCCGTTGGAACCGGGAGAACGCCATCTTAAATTGTAGAAAATAAAAAGATCATATCAATAAAAAGATCACCAAAAACCTATCATTTGATAAAAAGATCGTCGTGGTCAACTGGAAAATAAGAAAAGACAAAATTAGTCACCAAAAATCATATCAAAAAAATATAAAGATCCTTATGTTCCAGAAAATATAGAAAATAGCACCGAGCTCAGAAAAATATGCAAAATTTTCCGTTGGAAACGGGTGATCGACATCTTCAAATGCAAAATAATAGAAGACAAAGTATGCCATAAAAATCATTTCATTTAATATATTGTCTATATCTTACAGAAAATGTAAAAATATCCCAGAGCTAAGAAAAATCCACATAAATGTCTGTTGGAACTAGGAGATCGACATCTTCGTCTGAAAAATAAGAGAAGACAAAATTATGCCACAAAAATCATATCATTACTACAAACATCCATATCTTCAAAAAACTATAGAAAATATTTTCGAGTTTAGAAAAATCCGCAAAAGGCCCATTGGAATCGGGAGATCGAGATCTTCAACTAAGAAAATCAGAGGAGACAAAATTACGCTATAAAAATCATATCATTTAATCTAAAGATTCATATCTTCAAAAAATTTAGAAAATAGCCCGGTGCTCAGAAAAATACTCGAAAATGTTTGTTGTAACCGGAGATCACCGTCTTCATCTGCAAAAGAAGAGAAGAATAAATTAGGCCTAAAAATCATAGCATTTAATGAAAAGATCCATATCTTCCAGAAAATGCAGAAAATAGCCTCTAGGTCAAAAAAATCCGCAAAAATTGCTGTTGGAACCGTGAAAACCCCATCTTCAATTAAAAAATAAGAGAAAATAACAATAGGCCAAAAATCATATCATTTAATAAAATGATCTATTTCTTCCATAAAATGAAGAAAAATCGCCCCCATGCTAACAAAAATTAGTAAAATGTTGGCTGGAACCGATAGATCGCAATATTCAACTGAAAAAATAATAGAAGAAAAACGTAGGATATAAAAGTTATATTACTTAATAAAATGTTCATATCTTTCATAAAATGTAGAAAATAGTACCGAAATTCGAAATTTATGCAAAAATTTCCGTTAGAACCGGGAGATCACCATCTTCAACTGAACAAAAAAAGAAAAGATAAAATTGGGCCAAAAATCTTATCATATAATAAAAAGATACATATCTTCTAGAAAATTTAGAAAATAGACTCAAAGTCAGAATAATACACAAAATGTCTGTTTGAAACGGGAGATCGCAATCTTCATCCGAAAAATAAAAGAAGACAAAATTAGTCCAAAAACATATCATTTAATGAAAAGATCCATAACGTTTCAAAAATGTCGAAAAAATAGACCCGCACCAAGAAAAATCCGCAAAAACGTCCCTTGGAACTGGGAGATTGCCATCTTCATCTGAAAAAAATAAGAAATGACAAATTAGGTTATGAAAATCATATCATTTAATATAAAGATTAATATTATACAAAAATATAGAAATTAGCTCGAAGCTCAAAAAAATCTGCATACATGTCCTTTGGAACTGGGAGATTGCCATCTTCAAATTAAAAAAAGAGAAGACAAAATTAGGCCAAAAATCATATCATTTTAAAAAAGATACATAACTTCCAGAAAATGTAGAAAAATTCTCAAAAATATCTGTTGAAGCTGGGGGATCGCCATCTTCAACTGAAAAATAACAGAATACAAACATAGGCTATAAAAACGTATTATTTAATAAAATGTTCTATATCTTCCATAAAATGTAGAAAATAACACCAAGGTCAAAAAAAACCCAAATATGTCAGTTGGAACCAGAAGATTGCCATCTTCAACTAAAAATAAGAGAAGTCAACATTAGGGTAGAAAAATCACATCATTTAATAAAAAGATACATAACTTCTCAAAATGTAGAAATTTGCCCGGAGCTCGGAAAAAGCCGCAAGAATATTTCGTTGAAACCGGAAGATCGCCATCTTCATCTGAAAAATATGAGAAGAAAAAATTAGGTCAAAAAATCATGTCTTTAATAAAATATCCATAACTTCCTGAAAATGTAGAAAAATATCCCCGAGTTCAGAAAAATCGACAAAAATGTCCGTTAGAACGGGGGGATCGCCATCTTCCGCTGAATAATTAGAGAAGACAAAATTAGGTTATAAAAATCATATCATTTAATATAAAGATTCAGACCGATGGCTACCTTGCTTAATTCTATCAACTAATCCGGTATGCAGGGTGTGGATCAGCCTTCCATACCCGTGGGTTGGTGCCTGACCACCCCACTGGTGAGGCGATGCGAGAGTCCAGGTCACCAAAAAAATATAAAGATTCAAATCATACAGAAAATTTTGAAAATAGATCGTAGCTCAGAAAAATCTGAAAAAATGTCCGTTGGAACCGGGAGATCACCATATTCAACTGAAAAATAAAAAAAGACAAAATTAGGCCAAGAATCATATCATTTAATAAAAAGATATATATCTGCCATAAAATGTAGAAAATTGCACCGAGCTTAGAAAATTTTGCACAAATGTCCGTTGGAATGGGAGATCGCAATATTCAACTAAAAAGAGAAGACAAAACAAGGCCAAAAAATCATATCATTTAATAAAAAGACTCAAATCGACAAAAATGTCCGTTGGAACCAGAAGATCGCCATCTTCAAATGAATAGCTCGGTGCAATTTCATATCATATCATTTAATATAAAAATTAGGTTATAAAAATCATATCATTTAATATAAAAATTCATATCATACAGAAAATGTAGAATATTGCTCGGAGTTCAGAAAAATCCGAAAAAAGTCTATTGGAACAGGGAGATCGCCACCTTCAACTGAAAAATAAAAGAAGACAAACTTAAGCCAAAAATCGTTGCATTTAACAAAAAATACATATATGCCATAAAATGTAGTAAATAGCACCGAGCTCAGAAAAATCCGCACAAATGACCGTTGGAACCAAGAGATTACAATATTAAACCTGAAAAAATTGAAAACAAAATTTGGTCAAAATTCATATCATTTAATAAAAAGATTCATATCTTCAAGAAAACGTAGAAAAAGCCCAAAACTAAGAAAAAATCTGTAAAAATGTCCGTTGGAACTGGCAGATCGCTATCTTCAACTGAAAAATGGGAGAAGACAAAATTAGGCTACAAAAATCTTGTCATTTAGTAAAGAGAACCATATATTTAATAAAATATTGTCATTTAATAAAGAGATCCATATATTTAATAAAATATAGAAAATAGCTTAGAGCTTAGAAAAATCTGCAAAAATATCTGTTGGAACTGGGAGATTGCCGAAAAATAAGAGAAGAATAAATTTAGATATAAAGGTCTTATCAATTATTATAAAGATTCTTACTTTCAAAAAGTGTACAAAATAGTCTCGAGCTCAGAAAAATCCGCAAAAATGTCCTTTGGAACCGAGATATCGCCATCTTCTACCGAAATATAAGAGAAGACAAAATTATGCCTAAATATCATATCATTTAATAAAATGTTACATATCTTCCAAAAAAGTGGAAAATAACCCGGAGCTCAGACAAATCTGCAAAAATGTCCGTTGGAACCGGGGGATCGCCATCTTCAATCGAAATATATGAAGGGACAAAATTAGGTCAAAATATCATTTCATTTAATAAAAAGATCGCTATCTTCAACTGGAAAATAAGAGAAGTCAAATTTAGGCTTAAAAATCATATCAATTAATAAAAAGATCTATATCATTCATAAAATGTTGAAAAAAACACCAAGCTCAGAAAACGGTATATAAAAATCTTATCAGTTGAAGATGGTGATTTCCCGGTTACAACAAACATTTTTATAGATGAAGATGACGATTTCAGAGTTCCGATCTGCAAAAAATCCGCAAAAATGTTCGTTGGAACCGGCAGATCGCCATTTTCAACTTAAAAATTTTAAGAAGACAAAATTAGGCCAAAATCCTATCATTTAATAAAAAGATGCATACCTTCCAAACAATTTAGAAAATATCCCCGAGGTAAGAATAATCTGCAAAAATACCCGTTGGAACTGGGAGATTGCCATCTTTAATAAAAAAAAGAGAAGACAAAATTAGGCCAAAAAATCATATCATTTCATAAAAAATACATATCTCACAGAAAATGTAGATAAATAGTCCCAACCTATGAAAAGTTTGCAAAAATGTCCGTTGAAACCGGTAGATCGCCTCCTTCACCTGAAAAAATAAGAGAAGAAAATGCAGGCTATAAAAATCTTCCATAAAATATATAAAATAGCACCGAGCTCAGAAAAATCCGCAAAAATATTAATTGGAATCGGGAGATCGCCAATTCAACTGAAAAATAAGAGAATGCAAACTTAGGCCAAAAATTAAATCATTTAATAAAACGATCCATATCTTCCAGAAAATTTAGAAAATAGCCTCGAGTCAGAATAATCTGCAAAAAAATGTCTGATGGATTCAGGAGATTGCCATCTTCAACTTAAAAATAAGAGAAGACGAACTTTGGCAAAAAAAATCAAATCATTTAATAAAAAGATCCATAACTTCTCGAAAATGTAGAAAATAGACCCAAGCTCAGAAAAATCTGCCAAAATGTCCATTGAAACCGGGAGAACGCCATCTTCTACTGAAAAAAATAAGAGAAGAAAAAATTAGTTTATAAAAATCATTTCCTTTAATAAAAAGATCCATATATTATAGAAGATGTAGAAAATAGGCCGGAGCTCAAAAAAATCCGCACAAATGTAAATTGGAACCGAGAGATCGCCATCTTTAACTGGAAAAAGAGAAGACAAAATTGGGCCAAAAAATCATATCATTTAATAAAAATATCCATATCTTCCAGAAAAGGAAGAAAAATAATCCCAAACTAAGAAAAATCCGTAAAATTTCTGTAGAAATGGGTAAATCGCCATTTTCAACTGAAAAAATTAGAGAAGACAAATGTAGTCTATGAAAATCAAATCATTTACTAAAAAGATCCTCATCTTTCATAAAATTTAGAAAATAGCACCGAGTTCATAAAATCCACAAAAAAGTCTGTTGGAACAGGGAGATCGTCATTTTCAACTGAAAAATAAGAGAAGATAAAATTAGGCCAAAAATATATCATTTAATAAAAAGATACTTATATTCCAGAAAATTCAGAAAATAGCCCCGAGGTCAGAATAATACGCTAAAAATGTCTGTTGGAACCGAAAGAATGCCATATTCAACTGAAAAATAAGAGAATAAATAATTGGACAATAAAAATCATATCATTAATATAAAGATCCATTTCTTCCAAAATATGCAAAAAAATAGCCTAGAGCTCAGAAAAATCCAAATTCCCGTTGGAACCGAGAGATCTCCATCTTCAACTAAAAAAATAAGAGAATACAAATGTAGGCTATAAAAATAATATCATTTAATAAAAAGTTCTTTATCTTCCATAAATTTTAGAAAAGAGCACCGAGCTCAAAACAATCCGCAAAAATGTTCATTGGAACCAGGATTGCCATCTTCAACTGAAAAAATAAGAGAAGACAAAATAAGGCAATAAAAATCATATCATTTAATATATAGATTTATATTTTACAGAAAATATAGAAAATATCCTGGATCTCAAAAAATCCACAAAACATGTTCATTAGAACCGGGAGATCGTCATCTTCGTCTAAAACAGAGAAGACAAAAATTAGGCCAAAAAATCATATCATTTCATAAAAAGATCCCTATCTTCAAGAAAATGATATCCTCAAGTTAAGAAAAACCTGCAAAAATGTCCATTGGAACCGGGAGATCGCTATCTTCAACTAAAAAAATAAGAGAAGACAAACGTAGTCTATAAAAATCATATCATTTATAAAAATGTAATAAATAGCACCGAGCTTATAAAAGTCTGCAAAAATGTCTGTTGGAACTGGAAGATCACCATCTTCAACTGAAAAATAAGAAAAGATGAAATTTGGCCAAAGATCTTATCATTTAATAAAAAGATCCACATCTTCCAGAAAATTTAGAAAATAGTCCTGATGTCAGAATAATACGCAAAATATCCGTTAGAAACGGGAGATCGCTATCTTCAACTTAAAAAATAAAAGAAAACAAGTCATATCATTTAATAAAAACATCCATAACTTCTCGAAAATATAGAAAAATAGCCCCGAGCTCAGAAAAACCTGCAAAAATGTCCCCTGGAACATGGAGATCGCCATCTTCAACTGAAAAATAAGATATGAAAAAATTAGGTTATAAAAATCATATCATTTAATACAAAGATTCATATTATACAAAAAATATAGAAAAAACCCTAGTTCAAAATAAATCTGCACAAATGTCCATGGGATCCAGGAGATCGCCATCTTCAAAGGAAAAACGAGAAGAGAAAATTAGGCCAAAAATCATAGCATTGCTTAAAAAGATACATATCTTCCAGAAAATATATAAAATTAGTCTCAAGCTAAAAAATCTGCAAAAATGTCTGTTGCAACCGGGAGATCGCCATCTTTAACTAAAAAAATAAGAGAAGACAAACATAAGCTACATAAATCATGTTAATTAATAAAAAGTTTTATATCTTCCATAAAATGTGGAAAATAGCATCGATCTCAAAAAATACGCAAAAATTTCCTTTTGAAACCGGGAGATCGCCATCTTCAACTAAAAAAATAAGAGAATACAAACTTAGGCTATAAAAATCATAGCATTTAATATTAAGATACATTTCCAAAAATGTAGAAAATAGCCATGAGCTCAGAAAAATCCACAAAAATGTGTGTTGGAACCGAGGGATCGCCATCTTCAAATAAATAATAAGAGAAGACAAAATTAGGTTATAAAAAATCATATCATTTAATATAAAGATTCGTATCATATAGAAAATGTAGAAAATAGCTCGAAGCTCAGAAAAATCCAAAAAAATATCCGTTGGAACCGGGAGATCGCCATCTGCAACTGAAAAATAAAAGAAGACAAAATTAGGACAAAAACATATCATTTAATGAAAATATACATATCGACCATAAATGTAGAAAATAGCACTGAGCTCAAAAAAATCTGCATAAATGTCCGTTGGAACTAGGAGATCGCAATATTCAACTGAAAAAAGAGGAGACAAAATTAGGCCAAAAAATCATATCATTTCATAAAAAGATCCATATCTCCCAAAAAATGTAGGAAAAAGCCCAAAGCTAAGAAAAAGCCCAAAGCTAAGAAAAATCCATAAAAATGTTTGTTGGAACCTGGAGATCGCCATCTTCAACTGAAAAATATGAGAAGACAAAAATTTGGCTATAAAAATCTTGTCATTTAATAAAGAGATTCATATCTTTAATAAAATGTAGAAAATAGCAAGAAGATCAGAAAAATCTGCAAAAATCTCCATTGGAACAGGGAGATCGCCATATTTAACTAAAAAATAAGAACAAAAAATAGGATATAAAATCATATCATTTAATAAAAAGATTCTTATCTTCCAGAAAGTGTACAAAATAACCCGAGCTCAGAAAATTCCGCAAAAATATCCGTTGGAACCGGGAGATCGTCGTCTTCAAATAAAAAAGAAGATAAATTTAGGCCAAAATAGCATATCATTTAATAAAATGATACATATTTTCCAAAAATGTGGAAAATAGCCCGGAGCTCAGAAAAATTCACAAAAATATCTGTTGGAACCGGGTGATCACCATCTTCAACTGGAATATTAGAGAAGAAAAAATTAGACCAAAAATCATTTCATTTAATAAAAAGACACTATCTTCAACTGGAAAATTAGAGCAGACAAATTTAACCTATAAAAATCTTATCAATTAATAAAAATAAATTTCTTTCATAAAATATAGAAAATAGCACCAAGCTCAGAAAATGATATATAAAAATCTTATCAGTTGAAGATGGCGATTTTCTGGTTACAACAGACATTTTTATAGATGAAGATGGCGATTTCCCAGTTCCAAATTTTGTCTTCTCTTATATTTTAGTTAAAGATGGAATTTTCCCGGTTTTAACGGACATTTTTGGCCTAATTTTGACTTCTCTGATATCATTTAATAAAACGACCCATATCTTCCAGAACATGTGAAAAATATTCCGAAGTTTAGAAAAATCTGTAAAAATGGCCGTTAGAATCGGAAGATCGCTATCTTCAACCGAATATACGAGAAGACAAAATAAGGCCAAAAAATGAACCGTTTAATAAAAAGATCGCCATTATCAACTGAAAAATAAGAGAAGATAAAATTAGGCAACAAAAATCATATTAATTAATATAAAGATCCTTATCTTTCAGAAAATATATATAAGAGCACCAAGCTTAGAAAAATACGCAGAAAATGTCGTTGAAACCGAGAGATCGCCATCTTCAACTGAAAAAAATAAGAGAAGATAAAATATATATTATAAAAATCATATCATTTAATATAAAGATCGAAATCTTACAGAAAATGTAAAAAATTGCACTGACTTAGAAA
>JAULAV010008219.1:0-49093 GCA_030789695.1 Scilla litardierei | reverse complement strand
TATTTAAGAAGCCCAAGATCCTTAGTCTGAAAATCATTTTGAATTAACTGATTAAACTCCTGGATCATTGAAACATCATTTCATATAATCATAATCATAATGCCTGCAATATATACTATCAAAATGATTCACCTTCCCTGATGGGCCTAATAGAAGATAAAGTTATCATTTTGACACCGTTTGAGGTCAAATTATCTTATGAAATCTGTTAAGCATCCAAACCAAGCCCTTAATGCCTGCTTCAGACAAACCATACGATGACTTCATCAATTTGCGCACCTTTCTTGAGTCTTCCTCAGCAACAAAACCTGACAGTTACGTCTTGTATACTTCTTTAAGAATATCATTACAAACTATATCCTTTATTTCCAACTATTAAGCCAATACGAGTGGCACGTAAAGTGATCACACTGACATTTTCTTCGTAATTGAATAGAACATCTCTTGGTCTTGCTATGAATAGCATTTAGCAACAAGATTGACTTTAAATCGAATGTGGGGTTATTGTGATTCAACTTTATGGTATAAACCCATTTGCAACCAATTATCTTCTTGCCTGATAGACCAAGTACACGGTTCCACGTTTCATTAAGCTTAACTTCATTCATTTCTTCTAATATTATGACATTGCAATCTGGATGTGACAAAAATTTTAAACTACATAGGAAGATTAATAAGAATCAATAAAAGAGAAAAAGTTATGTATGGTTATGAAAGATATGTATAAGACATGTTTATAAAGAGGATAAGCTCTGCATGAACGAGTAGCTTTTTATAAGCAATCAAAATATCCAAAGCAGATATCAACTTATATTCACTTGTGAAGATTCCATGAGGAGGACCTAAGGAGGAAGATGTTATATAATCTTTAGGTAAAGAGGTAGAATCACTGAGAACTATGACAAGGTCCGAAAGCTAAGATTTGGTTATTTTTCACAGTTGGTACACCAATATAATCCCATATTTTCTTGGCGATAACGTCTAAATTAAATACACATCATCAATTCAAGGCTTGATGATTGATAATTGTCTTTTGGTTTGATGAAATATCGTTGGAACACAGAGAATTTGACATCAGTAGATACAAACGATTATTTAATCATATAATATTAATATTTATAGTCTTTTTATGTATGAGAGTATCCTAAAAACATACACATTAAAGAATGTAGATCAAGTTTAGAATCTTTAGGTACATAATTATGGACGAGACATGCACATGAATATCTTGGGTGATAAAGGAAATAACTTTGCCTCAGAAAACCAGTTGTAAGGAATTTACCATTAAGAAACAGTGGAAGAAGGTATACGATTAATAAGATGAGAAGTGGTTAAAAGTGCATCAGCTCAAAAAATCTTTGAAACATTCGTTTATAAAGGAAGGGTTTATGCATCTCTGATAAATATCTATTTTTATGCTCTACCATTCAATTTTCTTAAAGTGTGTGCATATGAATATTGATAAATAATTTAAAATTTTGATATAAAAGATGTAAATTGATTACTAAAAATTCTTTTGCATTATCACTTCATAAAATTTTGACAGAAATACTAAATTTATTATTCAATTCAACATAAAATTTTAAAAATAACAATCACTTTATATCTATTTTTCATTAAGTCAATTCGGATTAGACCTGTGAAAATTATCCACAAATATAACAAAATACATATATCATTATCTAACCTCGACATGACAAGTTCTTTATACATTTGAATAGATTGTCTTAAATGGTTTCAGAGCACACACTTATTGACTTGTAGTAGGTAATGTACGGACCCTGTCTATGGGGAAAACACTAGAAGGGGGGTTGAATAGTGTTTATGCAAATTTAAAAGGAATTTACGCCAAATAAAATGCAATCCAACAAATAGTGCGGAATAGAAAAACAACCCAAAAAGAAACACACGTAAACGCAGAGATGTTTCAAGGGTTCGGATTACCCAAGTCAACTCTCGACTTGTTCCTGGTAATCCTACGTCCCTACCACCCGGATACCACCGGATACTCAAGTTAGAACCCTAACTTGAGGTTTACTTAAAGCCCACTTGTAGCAACCTTACAAGTGCAATCGAATACAATCGATGTCCTTGACTCCCACAACCAGGGAGCAAACAAAACCACTCTCACAACCGAGAGCACAACTCAAATAACGAATGTTATGAAATAATGAAAACAACATTTACAATCACCTATGCCTTGAAGTAGAACTTGAAGGAGAAGTGTGATGTGTGTTGAAGAACTCTCTTGGAAGAGAGGAGAAATCCCTTTCTCTTGACTGCACCAATTGCCTAGAAGATCACTCTTTGGTTCTAGGTTGGAGAGCAAGAGAACACGATTTGGAAATACTTAGGGCTTTGGATTTGAGAGCTTTGATCTTTTGAAATGAAAGCTTGAGAGATTTTGCAATGAATGAGTAACCTTCCAATGGAACAGTAGAAGCTCTACTTATAGCTTTCTCAAATCCACAAAACAGTTTAGGAAAAAACCCAATTGGAATCTGTGAGAAAAATCTCAACGGATAGAATCTGAACTCGCGACAGTCGACTGTTGAACAATCCACAGTCGACTGTTGCACAGTCAGCAAGGGTAGGTGAGAATTCATAACGGTAACTTACCACGTGGACAGTCGACTGATGAAGCAAAGACAGTCGACTGTTAAACCAACATGCGACTGTAATTTCTTCGACATGCGACTGGCTGAGAGATAGGTAAGTTAGACAAATACTGGAAATCTCACAAGTAACAGGACAGACGAATGATGCAAGGAATACAGTCGACTGTTAATCAGAACATGCGACTGTAAATCCTTAAACAGACGACTGTCAAAAGCCTGAGAAATTTCCAGAGAGCTGAGTCAAAGAAATGACTTACAGACAGACGACTGTTGCAGCATAGACAGTCGACTGATCCAAGAGACAGTCGACCGTATATACAGCATTAGTTGACTGGCCGTAAAAGTCAGATCAAACAGAGTTTGGACAAGGATAGACAGGCGACTGATTTACGAAACACAGTCGACTGTCACTTGGACAGGCGCCTGTGAATCGTTCATCAGTAGCATGTGCGAAATAATCAGAGAAGGCCCAAAACTATATTGTAATAGTCTGTGCATAACAAGCGACTGTAGAACAAAACACAGTCGACTGTTTTTGAGACAGGCGACTGTAAACTGTTCAGCAGTCGGCTATTATAAACAATCCTAGCACAATCAATAAAGAAATGAATTGGGATCAAAGGACAATTGATCTAATGAAGTCCTATGACTGAATGAAGATGTGTGTGAGTGATCCATCAAAGTTCTACTTCTAAGCTACATACTAGAAGAGATACAAGAAAAATTACATTGACGAATAATCTCTTCTTTCCATCGTATGAGCTTGAAATCTTCACGGAGCTTCAATTATAATCTACGATCATCTAGTTCATGTCATTTGCCTTCAATGAAGTTTGTGAGTCATCCATTGCTAGTAGATCTTCATAATTAGCTTAGGCAATGGATTAACTGTAAAATCGGGGATTACTCACAAGTATTTATGTTTGCTCATCATTAACACCAAGTAAGGAGAAGTCCAATACTCAACAGGTAAAACAATCGGTGATATTTTCCTAACTAACAAAACTCGTACTCTAAATTAGACAAACTATGAAACTTAGGATACAATTTTTTTAAAAGTTGAAGACCTAGTTGGCAAAATCTGTAGGGTGTGCTGAATGAGAAAGTAATTCCAAAGCAAACCATTGAACCAATCTTTGCCTCAACATGAGTAGGCTTCCATCATCATGACATTGTGACAATTGAACTCTTCGTTCTAATCTCCTCAATTATATAATGATTACCAAAGAAGGTTATAGTGTAGTTTAAAGATCATGTCAGCAGATTAACAAAAATAAGATTAAATGAAAATTTATAAGATATAAATAGATGTTAATGGTAATGAAGACGTGACATTAATAACATCAAGATCGGTAACAGTGGATGTGAGGCCATATACTATTGTCACCATCTTTTTATAAGTAGATAGAAAAGAAGATAATATACATGACTCGTAAGTCATATGGTCATAAGTCCTTGAATCTATCACCTATATCTGAGGACTTGATGTGAAAGGATGATCAAGATTGGAGTAGCCCAGAATAGTTGAAAATTGCATCGTCATCGTCGAACGAGGTTATAAAGTCGATAAGGATGTCATTCATGGTCAGAAATGGCATGACAATGCCAGATTTGCCTCATCTTCACCATTTGTATTAGGAGAAAGCTGGATCTACTTTGTCGTCATCGTTTGCGATCAATACCGTGTTAAAATCATATTATCGGTGTATTTTTAAGTTAGAAAATGATCATCAACACTAGTTCTTGTTGAATATGGATTGTGAATTTTGATGTGAAAGTTTGATTATGAATTTGTATTATGGATTTGGATTTGACTTGGCGGCTAGGGTAGAGCTTTGGGGGATGATTTAGATTGGCATCGTAGAGGAGATAGAGATGGCAACGACTGGGTGCTTTGCAAGGGGTGTTGGATTATTGTTGGGATGTGGCTATGGAGGAATAAGGTGGCGGTGGTGGGGGAATATGGTGGTCGCGGCGGTGGGATTTTAATGGCTTAGGGTTTGGGTTAATTTAATTTAATTTTATCTAATCTAAGTTTAGGGTTCGAGAGCTAATATCATGAAAAATTGGAGCTAGAATTTTAGAGAGTAAAATAGAGCACAATAGGTTCAGCTCGCCAAGGAGGAATTGGCCAACTCACCCTCACCCTTCCTCCGTTTGAAATGTTTTAAAGTTGTTCAAATTCTTCAACTCCAAAAATCCTAAACATGGATGAACCATAATGGTATTTTGCATTTGATCCGCATGTTGTAAAAAGTTCTATTGTTCTGAAACCGTTAAATTTGTAACGGTTAGATCGATGGTCAAATATCGTTGGATTCATTTGATTTTTTTATGGTGATCATATATCATGTGTACTACACATCTTAATTTTTTAAATAATATGGGGGTATTATTATCACGCGGCCAAGGAGGAAATTTTCCTCCTTAGGCTGCTGATCCCCAATTTATTCTCAGTAAAATATTACCTTGCTAAAAGGTGGTTGAGAATTCTCAACAACCCAAACCTACGGTCGGCCTCATTGGTCATCCATGGTTATTATCGTCGATGCATGTGGCATGTTTCCAAACCATACATGCATGGACAAACCCAATTTTCTAGTTGAGGGAAAAATTCAAAAGATAAAATAAGAAATACATATGCGACAGAGAGCTAATAAAAGATTGTATTTTATCCATACACAAAAATTTAATGTTTCTTTCACGAAACTTTAAATAGTTTTTCTATTTGCAAATGCAAGCTCGTAATCTTAATATAGATCTATAATTATTAAACTACATGTTTTGACTACATTTATAATCAGACTTTTCTTCATGCCCCCAAAAAATTAAATAGAAAAAACACCATATATATTCTCTAATAAATAATAAAATATAATGGCAGAAATATATAAAAGATAAAAAACATGAATATTTGAAAATTCACTTGGTGTCCATAAAATATGATGTAGTGCTAAGCAATGAGTACTTTATTATGTTAATCATCCTACTATCATAAATTTTTAAATATACATACTTGGATATATGATTACTCAGATTACATCTTATATGAAATGGTAGGGATTTGAGGAATAAAAGGAGAATTTTTATAGATTTTTGTAGATAATGGAATGGAAATACATGATAATGGTTTCAATTAGAGAGGAAATCACGCTCATACTCGTTGATTAAAGATAAATGGCTAACTCTCCTCAATCTGGTCTTATTCTACTCCTAACGTTTCTTCTTCATTCTCCAGAATTCAACATAACCTTAGCCCTAACCCTTCCTCTCAATATAAATGGCTGATTTGTCCAATATTACAAAATATGCCATTATGGCCCAAAATAACAAGTTTACCAATAAGGCCCAAAAAACTACCAAACTGTCACAGGCCGGCACCCCCTTCCCACCAGTATGCTTAGATTTCAATTCATGGTACTTGACTCATATATGAATTATAATCATGTGGACATTTTGTATGTTCTTGAGTCATTAATACCAAAAAAACAAAATTGATTTGTCCTTAACATGACTAATGAGATAAATTTGGTGATTTTGAGAGTAAACGGTAAGTTGCAACTGCAAATTTGTTGGTTTCCTATGATTGAGAAAAATTCTGGGGGTAGTTAACAGAAGAACATGGACACAAACAAACAAACAACCCGCCCCTCGTCCAAAAAAAACCAAAGGGAAAAAAGACTACATGGATTCATCCATGTATGTAGGGGGGAGTAACTTGAGGGGAATTCTCAAAGTAGCGCATATTGTTAGAAAGAAGATTATCGTTGTTGGATCATGATCTAAGCCTAGAAGGGGGTGGTGAATAGGCTTATAAAAACATTTCGTGAATACAAAAATAGTAGGCTACTCAATCAGACAGTCACAGAGCAAATATTGTGTAGAGATAATAAAACAGAAGTAAACACAGAGGCACACAATATTTATCCTGGTTCGGTCGCCCCAACGACATACTCCAGCCCTAAAGTAATCACTAGAATAATAATGTTAAGATACAAATACCCGGAACTTTGTGCCCCAACACTCAGCTCGCCAAGTTTTTATCTCACTAACCAAAGTGTCGAACACTACTATTCTAGCAAATACTTACTCTTGACTAGCACCAACCAATCAAGAGTCCTCAAAGAACCCCAAAAACGAAACTAAAACCTAATACAAAGATTTACCAATACTATCACAAATATAAATAAGATAAAAAGAAGTTTAGAGTGCTCTTAGTCCATGTTGATAAGCACTTTGTCAGCTTTGCGTTGGCGCAAACGATGTCTCAATCCAATCTCTGGATCAAAGATATAGCCCTTCACAGTTCGCTGCGAAAATCTGCCTGAATCTGGTCTGTTTGTAAAGCAGCTCTTCGTTGGCACTGTGAATCTGCGGGTGAGCATGGGCCGTGGCCCGGTCACTGCATGTGTCAGCGAAGGGGTCTGGTTCTGCGTGACTTGCTGCGGGCTGTGCGCAAATAAATTTCCTGCACCGTCTTCCAGAAAATGTGGTAAATAGTCTCGAGCTCAGAAAAATCCAGAAAAATATCCGTTGGAATCGTGAGCTCGTCCTCTTCGACAGAAAAATAAGAGATGGCAACTTTGAATCTTGTGGAGAAGAATTCTAAGGTCTTTGAAGCTTGGTCGTAGAGCTACGATGATGTAGAACTTTTCCCTTGTGCTTTGTAGATCTCCTTGCTTGGTTGATTGAGGATGATGTGCTCTTGTGCCCTTGGCTTTTGATGCTTGATGGACTAGTCTTGCGGCAAGGAGAAGATGGTCTTGGCCATGAATTTAGGGAGTCCAATCAATGCCTCTTAAATTTTGAGAAGATGAAACAATGAAGCTTGCATGAAGAGCTTGATGATGGAGCTTGATCTTTTTGGTTTTGCTCGGCCAAGGAGGAAATTTAACGCCTAGGGCCGGCCTAGTTATTGCTCTCTTGGAGTTTTCATATAATGGATAGGAATCATATATAATAGCATGGACCAAGAGTTTTAGTCCCAATACAAACTCCTTTGCTCTCTTTCAATCAATTTATCTCTTCATTGAATTGATTTGAAATTGATTCTCCTAGATCAACTAGGACTCTTTTGAATTCAAATTAAATCTTCAAATTAGATCTCCTTATCTCCTCATCCCTTCATGAAATTTGATTCTCTTTTGATGTAATGAACTTGATCAATTATATGATAAGTAGGACTCCTCAAAAGTGATTTGAATCATCAATCAAATCAAATCTTATCTCTTTGATGCAATGAACTCAATCAATTCTAGGATAAGTAGGACTCTTTTGAATTCAAATTTGCACGCCTATCTTCTTATCTCTCCATGTAATTTGTAGAAGATGTTGATCAAGTCAAATGCCTAAATCACAAGTTTGCCCTTGCTCCTTTCCTTGCACATAAATTACAAGCTTGCCATTGACCATATTCACAAGTTTGCCATTATGCTGTCCATGTTTTTTTGGCCCTGAAAAATACTTAACAAACACATCAAAAATATTCATGAAGGTTTGTTATCATCAAACAAGAGATCAAAGATTGGTGTATCCAACCACGTTGTGTCCCATAATCTCCTTCTTTTGATGATGACAACCTACAATAAGATTTGATTAATATGCTCAATATGATGCCATCGTGATATGTGTTTGTGAAGTGTGGTGATGAATGTCAACATGATATACATCATATGCAAGTGTTGCTCCCTTATCGATATGCTCCCCTTGTCGATATGCTCCTCCTATCGATATTTAATCAAATCTTATCTTTTCTCCTCTTTTTGTTATAATCAAAAGAACACTTAAGAAATCCATAGCATACATTATGCAAAAATAATACATTATTAATCAAGGCATATGATTGCATTAAGACATTAAAAATAATAACTTGATATTCAATTAATTTCATAACAATGATTAAAACATCTTCGTGCTCGTGTGATGATCAAAAGTTAAAACATATAGGGAGAAGTTTCATGAAGATCAACCAATCAAACCAACTTTCCATATAACATAAACACTATTAGGATTGATTTTTCCCACCTCATGAAACATGAGTTCACGTTACCAACACATATACATAGCCTGTGAGGACTCTTAGACGAGGGGTGATATCGCTTGGCAGATATAACATCAATGTTAAAGATTTAATTTAAAGCATAAGTTGGATATCCGTGGGTTGTATCATTGCCATGCACCGTATCCATTTTCCATACGAAGCTCTTTTCTTTTCTATTTCATGATATGCATTATTTTTTCGACACATTTTTATTTTCATGAGCATCATTTTTAATTCAAGGCATGACATCATATCCCGTAGAGTAATATGTTTTTAGATATTTTTAATTCATCCACATACTACCACTTTCCCATATTTCATGAAAACAATTTCATATGTGCAATAACAATTAATCTCGTGAAAGTGTAGGATGAAGATGTAGAAATCAAGTTATTTAATTTATCGAACATGTCATGATTATTTAAAAAGTATATTATGCAATTATAGTTATGAAAATACTACAAGATTCATACATGGATATGAATGTCATTCAAAAGTGCAATTTTGATAATTGAAAGAGAGATATATAATAAGCTCAGTCTTTATAATTTTGCACTTTTAAATTTTTTATTAATTTTTATTTCAGTTTTGCAAAAAAAATTGTTTCTTTTTCACTTTTCTAATTTTTATGGGGTTTCAAAATTTTTCTATCTCAAAAAAAAAGAAAACACACCCAAAAATAAACACTCCAAAAAAATCACAAAAAATCACACACAAAAAGATCACACCAAAAATCCAATGAAGGTTTACCATGAGTTCAAACAAGAAATCATACCTTTGTGTTGTCGTTTGGCCAAGGAAATTCAATGAAATGCGACGTTAAATCTATATTTCCTTGTCCCTCCATCTTACCTGCACTGAAGATGTAACGTGTCACCTTGGAATCCAATAAGGTTCACTAATGTTAGTCATCATATTTTTAGGAACTCATATTTGTTTAAACTTTATGTTTTTGTTCTTATAGGCACAATTATGAGAAATATGACCAACACATCCAGAAGTAAAGCACTTTGCATGAGTATTTTTGATTTTCTTAGGCTTATTGTGAACTTTCTTATTTTTGGGTTTGTCAACATGTTTCAATCCATATCCAAGTCCTCGCCTATTATTGCCATATATTTGATTTCCAATAATAATATCCAAATATTATTTTCCAACATCAAAATCTTTATGGTCAATTCTAGGTCTGTGACTTTGGATTTCAAGTACAGATTTTCATTCACAAGCAAAATGCACTTACTAATGAAAGCCTTTTTATTTTTTTCTTCATTCTTTTCAAATTTTCTGCTTCTTTATCTTAATAGATTTTCTTTTAAAATTTTTATTTTCAGTCTCAATCTTAGTCAAATTTTCTTTAAGCTCTTTACTTTCATTTTCCAACATGATCTTTTTTCTGTCTCCTTTATTTTCTGTCTCTATCTTAGGACAAGTGTTACTCTTTAATGTTTCATGCACAGTGGATGGTTTCTTTTTTATCTTTGCAAGAGTAGACTTAAGTGTTTTATTTTCAGTTTTCAATTTTTCATCGTTTAGAGACATGTTATAATTTTCCTGTTGTAATTCATAATTTATTTCTTTGAGAGACTCAACAGTGGATTCTAGCTTAACAGTTTTAGCATGCATATTCTCACATATATTTACAAGATCAAGTTTAGAATATTTTTGTACCTCAGTTTCATTTTCATCAATTTCCCAATCAAACATAAGTAGGAATGATCAAACTTATCTTGAGGTTCATCCTCGTTGTCATCATCCCATGTAGCCACCAAAGATTTCTTCTTTTCCTTTGCTTTTTCTTTCTTCAATAATGGACAATCCTATTTGGTGTGTCCAGAGTCCCTGCAATTTTGGCAAAAATTTCATCATTAGTATCGTCAAAAATATTCTTAGACATACGAGCATCATGTTTATTTAAAAGAACTTTTCTTTCCTTTCGGCTTTCTTATTATGTGGCCTCTTCACATCACATGAGGTGTGATTATTGAAAGATTGCTCGCTCTTATATGTCATCTCCAAAGTCCTCCATAATCTTGCACAGAAGAGCAATGCGAAATGAGATTAAATAATTTTCTATCCAAACCACAAAACAAAATATTCATTGCTTTTGCATTCAGAGCACATAAATTTCTAGCATCCAAATTCCAATTACTTTCAAGCTTAGAAATCTTAGTAGATTTATTTTCAATAACGTGTCAAGTATAAAAATTCACGGATAACAAGTAAACATTCATCCTAGCCTTCCAGTAATTATAATCATGTCCACTAAACATATGGGGTTTATCTATAGACATGCCTTCAACAAAAAAATAATTCTGAGGTATTCATAATTTGTAGACTAGATCCTCTGACATGCTTTGATACCACTTGTTGGATTGTGATCTAAGCCTAGGAGGGATGAATACACTTATAAAAACTTTTTGTGAATACAAAAATAGTAGCATACTCAATCAGACAGTCACAGAGAAAATGTGGTGCAGAGATAATAAAGCAGAAGCAAACACAGAGTGCACACAATATTTACCATGATTCAGTCGTCCCAACAACCTACTCCAGCCCCAAAGTAATCACTAGAATACTAATGTCAAGATACAAACACCCAGAACTTCGTGCCCCAACACTCAGCTCGCCAAGTTTATATCACACTCACCAAAGCGTTGAACACTACTATTCTAGCAAATATTTACTCTTGACTAGCCCCAACTAATCAAGAGTCCTCAAAGAACCCCAAAAACGAAACTAAAACCTAATACAAAGATCTACCAATACTATCACAAATATAAATAAGATAAAAAGAAGTTTAGAGTGCTCAGTTTGTGGCTAGTCCATGTTGATAAGCACGTCGTCAGCATCGCGCTGGCGCAAACGGTGTCTCAATCCAATCTCTGGATCAAAAGATATAGCCCTCCAAAGTTCGCTGCGCAAATCTGCCTGAATCTGGTCTGTGTGTAAAGCAGATTTTCGTTGCCATTGTGAATCTGCGGGTCAGCATGGGCCGTGGCTCGATCGCTGCATGGGGTCAGCGAAGGGGTCTGGTTCTGTGTGGCTTGCTGCGGGCTGTGCGCAAAGTAATTTCATGCTCTGTCTTTTAGAAAATGTAGTAAATAGCCCCGAGCTCAGAAAATCCAGAAAAAATATCTATTAGAATCGTGAGCTCATCCTCTTCGACAGAAAAATAAGAGAGTGCAGATTTGAATACTCTTGTGGAGAATAATTCTAAGGTCTTTGAAGCTTGGCCGTAGAGCTTGAATGATGTAGAACTTTTTCCTCTTGCTTTGTAGATCTCTTTGCTTGGTTAATTGAAGATGATGTGATCTTGTGCCCTTGGCTTTTGATGCTTAATGGACTAGTCTTGCGGCAATGAGAAGATGGTCTTGGTCGTAATTTTAGGGAGTCCAAACAATGCCTCTCAAATTTGGAGAAGATGAAACAATGAATCTTGCATGTGAGAGCTTGATGATGTAGCTTGATCTTTTTGGTTTTGCTCAGCCAAGGAGGAGGAAGTATAAAGCCTAGGCCCGGCCCTAGTTATTGGTCTCTTGGAGTTTTCTATGAGTGGTATGAATCATATATAATAGCATGTACCAAGAGGTTTAGTCCAATACAAACTCCTTTGCGCTCATCCAATCAAGTTATCTCCTGTTTGAATTGATTTGAATTTAATTCTCCTAGATCAACTAGGACTCTTTTGAATTCAAATGAAATCTTCAAATTAGACTCCTTATCTCATCATCCTTTCATGAAATTTGATTCTCTTTTGATGCAATTAACTTGATCAATTCTAGGATAAGTAGGAATCCTCAAAGTTGATTTGAATCTTCAATCAAATCTTATCTTATCTTCTTGAAGCAATGAACTTGATCAATTCTAGAATAAGTAAGACTCTTTTGAATTCAAATTAAATCTTCAAATTTACACAACATATCTTCTTATCCCTCCATGGAATTTGTAGAAGATGTTGACCAAGTCAAATGCTATAAATCACAAGTTTGCCATTGCTCCTTCTCTTGCACATAAATTACAAGCTTGCCATTGACCATATTCACACGTTTGCCATTATGCTTTCCATGTTTATTTGACCCTGAAAAACACTTAACAAACGCATCAAAAATATTTATGAAGGTTTGTTATCATCAAATAAGAAATCAAAAATCGTTGTATCTAACCACGTATCCTACAATCGTCTCTTCTTTAATTATCGTACTATTATGGTCTTTTGATGTACATTGCTGGTCGAATATTACCCATGAGTTATATGGGCACTGGTGATCATCTTACATTAGAGCAGACTACTATTTGTAGCAGGACACGCCGGCTATGGCCCTGATATGGTTGTTATGAAGGGAGCAAAACAATCGTATCTTTCAATGGTTATATTGTTTGTTGATGCATGAATTCTTGCAGGACCGTACACGGTCGTGCCAAACTCGCAGAATAGGGTATTGACTTGACTTTTGAACCTGATTTTGATGGGGTTATGGGGAGGTATTTATACTCATTTTGTGAGCAATTTGGGCGAGTTTTTTCTAGGGTTTAGCCACGTTTTAGCCGCCCTCTTTTAGGGATTTATTCGTTCACACTTGTATGTGATTGGAAGATTTGTTTATGCGATTTCATTATTCTTTGACATTGAGCTAAGTATCGTTTCCTATTTTCTTTATTATCTGAATTCCATGATGCTCGTTATTTTCTTGATGATTGTATCTCTAATGTGTATTGAGTAATTCCCTTTGCCTAGGGTTGAGTTGAATCCTGTTGTGGATTAGTTGTATGTGTTGATTGCCCAAATATTGATTTATTGAATTATTTGCTAGGGTTTAGTCTTGGATGCATTTAATATTGATCTAGCCATTGATTTTCTATATAACCCTAATCACCGACGAGAAATCGGGATTTTGGTTTGATGCACTTTAATGATAGATTGATTTTCTACTGATTTAGTGTTACAATGAGAGCAACTCAATTAGGGTTACCAAAGAGAAATCAGAGCCCTAGTTTAGAGATCCTCGACTTTGATCCGAGTTCTCCCATGAGAAATGGTGAGAACAAAGGTTGGGAATTGGTTCGAATCCCACCTTGGGCATTAATACGATAAATTGAGAAGTTAGATCAATCCTATAATTAATTCATAATAGTGAGGGTACTCTACTTAAGAGCCATTTTCTTTCTTCTTATTTCCCTCTTTTATTAACATCTACGTAGCTAACTATAATCTAGAATTGGCTGGTACTCAGTCAGACACCTCTCTGAGATCGACCCGTAAGCTACAACTACACATTGTGCTTGCGTTATGATAACTTCACAATAAATTTTTGGCCCCTGGGCTAGGTCTCTAAGGCTAGTAATCCGCAACAGGTTGAGCCCGGATATGGCAGTTTTACCGGGCTGGGGATGGAAGTCCTTCACTAATGGTTGAAACCGGGAAAAGCTCGTCATCATCATCGAAAGGGGTGGCACTCCGATCAGATTCTGATGCTCAAGTTAGATTCAAGCGGAAAGGATGATCGGAGTTAGCATATCCAGAATTGACCTTTTAGTAGGCCCAATGGCCCAAGAAAGCATATCCAGAATTGACCTTTTAGTAGGCCCAATGGACTAAGAAAGCATCTCTCGAGGAGGAAGTATCCTCCTGCTTATATCGGAGCCGACGGCCAATGAGGGCCTGATAGGTGGAAAGCTGTTGTTTCCTGGATGTAGCTGATTCCTGTCCATCGGGGATGTATGGCGGCTGACCGTTTCTGAGGCTAAGAGATGCATTGAATACCGATTAATTGGAAAGAGAATGTTTGTTGGTTGCCTGAGATCATGCCACGTGGAAGACGTGGGCCAGGCCGTGCCGCTAAGGGCTGGTCTAGAGCAGGGAAGCCACTCTGAGGGCGTGGGAGAGCAACCTGCAGACCTTGAGGCCGGGCGCTCGTATGAGACTATGTTGAGGTTGGGTCTGTTGATCCCTCTAGCCAAGTCGGGAGGTTCTGCTGATGGCTCCCATCCGACACACTGGGCCAGGTGTCACTGTTAACGGGTTGAGCCCAATTGCTATTATTGGTATCTACAATGGTCCATCGTCTTCTCGGCTAGGCACTACGGGTCTGAGCCACCACCGCAACGTTAGGAGTGGAGAGACGGGGAGACGAACTGAACATGAGATGTTGCCAACCTCACCGAGGTCCTGCTTCGGGAACAAGAGAACGCGGGGCACTTCTTTCGAAGGGACGCGTACTCATGATGTCGTCGTCACGTCTGTCATGATTTGCGAGTTGTAGCGTTGGGT
Organism: Scilla litardierei; assembly: GCA_030789695.1. NCBI lineage: Eukaryota > Viridiplantae > Streptophyta > Magnoliopsida > Asparagales > Asparagaceae > Scilla > Scilla litardierei. Next base: position 34,167 of record JAULAV010008219.1, on the reverse strand, counting down.
AATGGAGGAAAATATGCTAAGTGGACCCGCATTGAATGCAGAATCCAAGCGGTCAGTGACAGCTTCTGAGGAGCCGAGGATGTGGCATCGCCCGATTCGTGCTAGGTGGAAGCTATCTCGTCGCCGCGATCAGATGGCTCAGGACGCTCCGATCCAACGTTTGGAGCTGATTCCTCGCTGCCCCTTAAGTTTATAAAAAGGAGGAGAGAAGATCAGCTTGCCTCTGTGCAGACTGTGTTTAGGGTCTTTCTCTCTTCTCCTTCTTCGCTTGCGAGAATGTCTGAATCCCGTGGCCTCTCTGACGCTACTGATTCTCAGGTGATGCCACCGTCACCCCCGTTGTCGTTGTCGGTGCCAAGGCCTTCCTCCATCGAGGTCCCATCGAGCCAGAGGGAGGTGGACATGGAGGATATGGACCTTATGCACTTCCTTGAGGCCGAGGGTCGGTCCGAGCTGGAGAGGCGCGCTTGGGCGGCACGGATTGCTGCTGTCACTTTTGCTCCCGAGGCCGAGCAGAGGCCTCCAGTAGCTGATGAGGAGGTAGAGTCCCAACTTGATGTCTTGGCCGAGTTGTGCGTTTGAAGTAAGCATGCGAGGGACTTAGAAGAGTCGATGTCTAGCTCTAGTGTCTGGTTCGTGCTATGGAGGACTTGAAAGAGGAGAAGGCCCGGCGGAGGTGGGCCGAGGAGGAGCTGAAGGTCGGAGGTGGCCTGAATAGGGAGACGAACCAGGTGGTTACGAACCAGACCCGGGGCTAGTTGCATGAACCAGCTCTTTCCCTTTTTCTCCTTTTGCCCTTTTGTTGTTAAATGTATGTTTCTGAGTCGGTCAATTTGTAATCCTTGACCAATGAATGGAAGGAAAAAAAATTTCTTGTTGTGGATGCATGTTCTTTGCATCTGTGTTAGCTTGGCAATTTTAAGGGTTACACCGTACTGAGCCTGGACGGCTTAGGCTGGGATGCCTTTGCCGGGCCTGGAGGGGCCTTGGATTTTGAATTTCCTGGTGGATCATTAGACTTTAGCTCTCTAGGCTGGGAGAGCATTCGTGCAGTTGTGCTCAGGCCTCTGAAGAAAAGACCCGTGGAGCTTGAACTGGGAGCATGGCTCTGAACTGATCTGTGGTCGCTAGATTGTGTCCTGAGAAGAACTAGGCGACTTATTAGAACCAGATGTGGCCCCAATCTGGGCTGGGGCGTCAGTTTTAATTAGGCAAAGGGTTGAGTGCTGCTTGAGGCTGAGGTGTCGAGGTCAGGCACTACTGACCCGAGCTGCCCTTGCGGGGCCGAGAGGCGAAGCTGGCCTGTCATTGACTTCTTCTGATGGGACAGAGTCCCTTGCATTGACAAGGAAAAAAATCCATATGCAGTGTTTTGGGAATAGAAGGCCCAACATTCCGAATGACATGTGATCGCTCTTGGAATGAGAGGCGACGACGTCAAAGTGACCCGCATTAAATGTAAAGTTTGAAAAGATGGGTCCAATCGCCGAGGGCTGCTGATTGTGGAGGGAGGTGGTCTGCATGTACACCATATGAGGGTCGAGCGGTCACATCAATTTTGGATGGCCGCGATTGGCACCAAGTGGATCGAACAATTGCCATAGTCTCCTGTTGTTCTTATGAGGGGTTAGTTTAAAATGGGGGAGAAAGTTTGCAGTTTTCATACCTGCATCCTTCTCCACTCCCCATTTGCTCGCTTGCCGCCACAATTTCTCCTTTTGAGTCAATGGATGATCGATCTTCTTCTTCTTCGGAAGATCTGTTGGTCCCAATGAGGTGGGATACAGGTTCCGCTGACCCGACGGAGAGGAGATGGCCTCGTTACGTTAATGCTAGGGTGGTGAGGTCTGCAACGCATTGATTTTATGTTGAGATCGATTTGCCTCCTGCGTGAGCTTGTAACGAGTCGACAAAGGAGGTGGAGCTTTGCCGCCGTGCCATGGAGGCACTCACTTGTAATGGAAAGGCCATGGGCAAGTGGGCGACTAAAGCTGCGTTGTCAAAGATGGCTAGGGGAGCGTGTCCGTCTGGAGGGGGCATGTCGTCTCATCATTTGGCGGCGAACGATGTTGAGGGCCTTGGGTCAGGGTGCTTCACTTCATGCTGTGTGAGGCTCTAGAGGTGGCGGGTCTTTCTCGGCTAGATATCGATGGGTCATCCTGGGCCTTCGGAGGGTCTGCCACGTGTGTTGCTTGTAGCCTCTATCCCTAGCACTTTCGTAGTACCGATTCTCCCTCTTTTTGTGTACGGGGTAGCAGAGTTGTGCCGCTACCAACATAGTCTTCATATGTGCAGGTAGAGAGTGTGAGAGCTGTAGGACGACCTTGCCCGCCTCAAGGACCGGCTTTGCATGCTGGATGCAAAAGTGGAGAATCTGAGGGCTGATTTTTAGCGAGCTGATGATGAAAAGTATGAGCTGAAGGAGGAGGCAGCCCTGGTAGCCCTGACCCACCATCGGGAGCTGAAAAAAGTTAAGGCCCGAGCTGGCATGGATTTTGAAGCTAGAGCTAGGTTTATGAAGAATATGTTCCTAAGGATGTTTCTCGAACATGCCCGTCCGCTCTCGTTCTTAGAAGCAGGTGTTATCCCCACATCCGTTGTCGGGATTCGTCGAGGGGGGACTCTGATGGCAGAGCAAGAATCTTGGCCAAAGAGGCCTCAGGTGAGGCATAAGCTTCTGGGGAGAACGAGAGCCCATAGCGGGGCCTGCTATGTAATCTTTTTGCCCTTCTTTTGAGCCACAAGGTGTCAGTTTCTTGTAACCTTTTGGATGGATGAACGAAAGTTTGCCTTTTGCTCCGACCTTTATTTTCTGTGTTAGGTCGTTTGTGGTGATTTGTCCCTAGTGTGGAATGTCTGTGATGAACTTGGGTGCTTCGAATTTATCAAGAGATGGACTTGGGTTCGCAACGTAAGATCCGGTCATGTCGGCTGAACAGTTGAACTCGTTGTCAGTAGAGTCTGTATTGGGCAGGGCGTGGGTCATGCCCCTCAGTCTGAGCTCGGGAGGCTCAAATTCATCTCTGGCGGAGTAGTAGTAGGCCTTGGCAACCCGATGCTCGACTGAGACCCCTGAAATAGACAAGGCACACCTGGGTCAGGTGCCAGAGATCAATGTTGTGACCCTGAGGTCTCGACAACAAGTGCCTCGGCCTGGGCTAGGTGTTTGATGTGGACGTGACATGACTGAATGGAGTCGAATGCTAGAGGTTGGTGCCTGAGGCTAGCTTAGGGCTTTGACGTGGACATGTCATGACTGTGTGGATTCGAATGCCAGAGGTTGGTGCTCGGACTCTGTGATCTCGTCAGCGGAAGAATGCCACACTGGGGTCCGGGGGCCTCATCAGCGGAAAAATGCCACACTGGGTCGTGAGAGACTCGCTAGAGGAATAGAAGACCAGAATGGGGTCCGGAGGCCTAAGCCAGTGGAATAACACCACGCTGGGGCCTTGGAAGCCTGAGTCAACAGAAGAATACGACATTAAGGTTTGGAGGCTTGGGCCAGTGGAATAAGAAGGCTATACTGGGTCTCGGAGGCCTCGCCAATGGAACAACACCACGCTGGGGCCTTGGAAGCATGAGCCATCGAAAGAATCACACTGGTCCCCAGAGGTATGAGCCAACGGATCGGCCCCAGCCCGAGCTAGGGGTCTTGTGTCAAATGCGTGATGACTTTGTGTCCACTGTCTAAAAATCCAAGCTGGCGCTCTGGTTGGAGGAGATGATGCTTAGGAAATAGATACTGTGGTGCGTGCTGACGTGGCTGCTCGCTCCATGAGCTGTCATAATTCGCCTGTAAAGTTGGATTTGACAAGACATGACTGTTTCTCAATGTGAAGCTTAATTAGCGGTGGGACGTTTCTGAGGATGGCTCTCCACCATGGGATTTTGAACGGTCACAATCTGCTAACTCCCACCTGGAGTGGCTACAAAAAGAGGGGAATGTGGGCTGTTGGATAGACATCTTCCCCTTGCTGAGAAATTCTCCCTTCCATTGCTTCCATTGCTGATCTACCACAATCTGTGGGGGAAACGTGCAAATCTTGACCGGACGTCGTGGATGGAATGACAATTCTGGACTTAGGTATACTCTGTCTGAGCTGATTGTAATCAGAAGAGGGTGATGTCATTTGTGTTGAGTATTGGACTTCTCTCTACTTGGTGTTAATGATGAGCAAACATAAATACTTGTGACTAATCCCCTATTTTGCAGTTAATCCATTGCCTAAGCTTATTATGAAGATCAACCAGCAATGGATGACTCACAAACGTCATTGAAGGCAAATGACATGAATTGGATGATCGTAGATTGTTGATTGAAGCTCCGTAAAGACTTCAAGCTCATACGATGGAAAGAAGAGATTATTCGTCAATGTAATTTTTCTTTTATCTCTTCTAGTATGTAGCTTAGAAGTAGAACTTTGATGGAGCACTCACACACATCTACATTCTATCATAGGACTTCATTAGACCAATTGTCCTTTGATCCCAATTCAATTCTCTTTTGTTTGTGCTAGGATTGTTCATAACAGCCGACTGCTAAACAGTTTACAGTCGCCTGTCTCAAAAACAGTCGACTGTGTTTTGTTCTACAGTCGCCTGTTATGCAGACTATTACAATATAGTTTTGGGCCTTCTCTGATTATTTTGCACATGCTACTGTTGAACGATTCACATGCGCCTGTCCTAGTGACAGTCGACTGTGTATTGTAAACCAGTCGCATGTCTATCCCTGCCCAAACTCTGTTTGATCTGACTTCTATGGCCAGTCGACTAATGCTGAATATACAATCAACTGTCTATTAGATCAGTCGACTGTCTATGCTGCAACAGTCGCCTGTCTGTAAGTCATTTCTTTGACTCAGCTCTCTGGAAATTTCTCTTGCTTTTGACTGCGTCTGTTTAAGGTTTTACAGTCGCCTGTTATGATTAACAGTCGACTGTATTACTTGAATCAGTCGTCTGTCCTGTATCTTGTGAGATTTCCAGTATTTGTCTAACTTACTCTTCTCTCGGCCAGTCGCCTGTCGAATAAATTACAGTCGCCTGTTGTTTTAACAGACGACTGTCTTTGCTTCATCAGTCGACTGTCCACGTGGTAAGTTCCCATTATAAATTCTCACCTACCCTTGCTGACTGTGCAACGGTCGACTGTGGATTGTTCAACAGTCGACTGTCGCGAGTTCGATTATATCCGTTGAGATTTTTCTCACGGATTCCAACTGGGTTTTTACCTAAACTGTTTTGTGGATTTGAGAAATCTATAAATAGAGCTTCTACTGTTTCATTGGAAGGTTACTCATTCATTGCAAAATCTCTCAAGCTTTCATTTCCAAAGATCAAAGCTCTCAATTCCAAAGCCCTAAGTATTTCCAAATCTTGTTCTCTTGCTCTCCAACATAGAACCAAAGATTGATCTTCTAGGCAATTGGTGCAGTCAAAAGAAAGGGCTTTCTCCTCTCTTTCAAGAGAGTTCTTCAACACACATCACACTCCTCCTTCAAGTTCTACTTCAAGGCATATGTGATTGTAAGTATTGCTTTCAGATTTCATAACATTCATTATTTGAATTGTGCTCTCGGTTGTGAGAGCGATTTTTTGCTTGCTCCCTGGTTGTGGGAGTCAAGGACATCGATTGTATTCGATTGCAGGTTGCTACAAGTGGGCTTTAAGGAAACCTCAAGTTAGGGTTCTAACTTGAGTATCCGGTGGTATCCGGGTGGTAGGGACGTAGGATTACCGGGAACAAGTCGGGAGTTGATTTGGGTAATCCGAACCCTTGAAACATCTCTGCGTTTGCGTGTGTTTCTCTTTGGGTCGTTTTTCTATTCCGCACTATTTGTTGGATTGCATTTTATTTGGCGTAAATTCCTTTTAAATTTGCATAAACACTATTCAACCCCCCTTCTAGTGTTTTCCCCATAGACAGAGTCCTTACAATTGGTATCAGAGCGCAAGGTTTTATCTATGGCATCCAACAACAACGTTCCTCTGCCGGCTACGTACAACAATTACGATCGTGATGGAGCGTCCACACTTTTCGAAGGTCAATCTACGGTACGTCCTCCATGTTTCAATGGTACTAATTTTGGCTATTGGAAGTGTAGAATGGAGACATTCCTTAGGAGTGCTTCTCTTTGGAGAACTCTCCACAAGTAGTACGTCGAGCCCGCCGAAGAGGATTTCGAGAAATGGACGACTTTCGAGAAGTCCGCCGAAGTCAACAACGCTAAAGCAATGAACGCTCTTCATTGTGCGTTGGACCCGAATGAGTTCAACAAGATATGCACATGTAAGAGTGCATATCAAATTTGGAACCATCTCATCGTTACCCACGAGGGAACGAATAAGGTAAAGCTTTCCAAGTTATATGTTGCCGTGCAAAACTTCGACTTATTTCATATGCAGGAAAATGAGAGCATTGCGTCGATGTACGGACGCTTTACCGACATCACAAATGAATTGGAAGCTCTTGGCCAAATCTACATCGAACCTGAAAAGGTAAGGAAGATCATCATGGGGATGACCTCCAAATGGGAGAGAAGAGCAATCGCCATCGAGGAGGTCAATGACTTGAAGAACTACACCGTGGTGAATCTCATCGGGACTCTTATGTCTTACGAAGTAAGACGGGATAACCGATTTAAGATTCGAGCCATGATGAATCCATCGGAGGCCAAGAAGAAAGCTTTGGCGGTCAACGCTAATTCGTCATCCTCCGAAAGTGATGAATCCGAGAACAAGATGGATTTGGGTGAAATGGCCCAAATGGCGAAGAAGTTCCAACGCTTCTTCCGCAAAGGTAAATTTCCCTCAAACAAACGTTTTGAGTCCACTAATGCTACTTCCTCTCTTTGTTATAAGTGTAATAAGCAAGGGCACATCAAGAGGGATTGCCCAATGCTAAACAACAAAGAAAAGTGGAAGGCACCAAAGTACCACAAGTCCGACAAGAACAAGAGAGACAAGAAGAAAGGACTCGTCGGTACCTTTGATGACTCAAGTAATGATTCATCAAGCGATTTCGATGATGAGAAGGGTGAGAGCGCCCACATGTGTTTCATGGCACTTGAAGATCCACTCTCGGATGAGAGTGATTCCGACACGGATGACACCGAAGTAACAATGGATAAACTTCGTATTGCTAATGAAGAACTATTTGCTAAATACCAATCTTTAATCCTTAGATACACTAGCTTAAAGAAATCAAATGTTAGCAAGTCATCCATTCCATGCATTATCAACAATGACACCATTGTTGATACTTTAACTCTTGAGAAAACAAACTTAGCTTCTCAAAAATGTCACATTGAGAGATGAGGTGAACTCCCTCAAATCTCAACTAGATCAAACACATCCTAAGGATAATAGTGATTTAGTTACACGTCACACACAATTGGCTTTAGAGAATGACTCTCTTAAAACCCAAGTGCACGAGCTCAAAGCACGTGTGTCCACCTTGGATACCAACATTTCTTCTCTTAAGGAGCAATACGAGCTCATGTCCTCCCGTATTATGAGATTCAATAAGGAAAAAGGACAATTGGATGATTTGCTAGCAAACCAATTTCCGGCCACACATCGTGTTGGTCTTGGGTGTGTGAATGCGAATGCATCCAATGCTCGCACATCCTATAGTGGTGTCACTATAGATTTTGTGAGGCCAACCTCCGATGCATCCACAAGTGGTGTCAAAGACACTATAGGTAGCAATCCTACCAAGAAAGTCACCACTTCACCTTCTCTTCCTTTTGAGAAGAAACCCACTAAGGGTGGAAACCAAAAGCAAGGCCATGTTTATATGTACACTAACACTCATCCACGTAGGAAACATCCTACTTCACAAGTGGATAATCATGACACATTCTATGCTCCGCACCCACGGACACGTACACAACCACACATGAGAAATACTCATGTACGTGCTCCTATACACCCGTATGCTCATACGCATTATTCTTTCATGTTTGCTCATCCTCCTCATGTCATGCATGATCAATATGCTTCATATAATATGCATGTTCCCAAGCATACATATCATCCTAGAATGAACAATGCATATCCTCCACCACATCTCTATATTAGAAATCATGTTCCTAAGAAGCATGCACCACATAGAAATCCAACACATATGCCTGCAACTAGGAATAGGACTCCCAAGATGTACACTATTTGGGGGTCCTACGAACACTAGTCTAAATGTTAGGAATGCTTATGTTGATTCCTATTTTCATAATGTGATTAGAAATAGTAACTATGTTGGGAAGCGGAAGTCCACTTGGACTTGGCTTCCAAAGGGCTAATCCCCTTGGACCCAACAACCATTGGGTACCATAAGCTTATGGTATATTATATAAGTATCCAAGAGAAAGAAGAAGAGCAATAAATGTCTTATTAGCTCTAAAGGGAAAGGATGGATTCTTGATAGTAGTTGCTCCAAACACATGACGGGAGATCTATCATTGCTCTCCGAAGTGATTAGCATCAAGGATGGTGCAACGGTCACTTTTGGAGGTAATCAAAAGGAAAACAATAATTGGAGTAGGTATCGTTGGTAATCCTTCCAAACCTTAATTACTAATGTATATCTTGTTAGTGGTTTATGTCACAATCTCATTTCCATTAGTCAACTTTGTGACAAAGGTTACAAGGTTAACTTTGGAGAAGGATTGTGTACTATTTTTGATTGTGATTCAAATGTTTTATTTTCCAGGATTACGCGTAAAAATATTTATTATTTGAGCTTGTCTAAAACCGTAGAACATTGCTTAGTTGCTAACACAAGTGAACAACTATTATGGCATCGCAGTTTTAGTCATGTTCATTTCAAGCACTTATATAAGTTAGCTAAGCATGATCTAGTCAAAGGTTTTCCTAAGATTGTTTTTAATAAGAAAAACTTTTGTGAATCATGTCAAAGAGGTAAACTAAGTAAATCTTCATTTAAGCTTAAAGAAGGGATTACTTCTAAGAGGCCCTAGCACTTCTTCATCTAGATTTATTTGGGCCAACTAGAACCGCTTATTTAGGTAATGCACATTATGGACTAGTTGTCGTTGACGACTTTTCTAGATTTACTTGGGTTTCATTTTTAACTAATAAGAATGAAGCTCATAAAGAGTTTACCAAATTTGCAAAGAAGATTCAGAATCTTTTAGGATCCACTATTATCACTATTCGTAATGATCATGGAGGAGAATTTGAGAATGAATCTTTTACTAAGTTTTGTGATGACTCCGGGATAACTCATAACTTTTCCTTTCCTCGTGCACCACCACAAAATGGTGTTGTAGAAAGCAAGAATAGGACTCTTATTGAGTGTGCTCGCATTATGCTCCATGATAGCCATTTAGGACTACAATTTTGGGCAGAAGCGGTGCACACGGCATGTTATGTGCTCAATAGGATCATAGTGAGACCCCGAACAAGTTTTGAGTTGTTTTATAATAAAAAGCATCAAGTGAAATATTTTCGCGTTTTTGGTTCAAAATATTTTATAAAGAACGCCTTTGGTAATTTAGACAAATTCGAGCCAAGATCCGATGAAGGAATTTTTGTTGGATATTCCATACGTAGCAAAGCCTACCGGATATACAACAAAACTTCAACGATTGAGGAATCACTTCACGTATCTTTTTATGAAGATTTTGATTTTCCTCATGTTGATGATGATAATGTAGATATTCTTTGTGATTCTCTTAATAATGTTAAGATTAATGATTCTATTGTTGAGACTAACACTTCTAACGAAGTTGTTGAAGTTGTTCCTAGTGATCAATGTTTACCCAAAGCTTACCCGACCGTTCGCAACCATCCACATAACCAAATTATTGGAGATATTGCTGTGGGTGTTCGAACGAGATCAAGAATTGAAGAATTCTCTCATTGCGCATTTGTCTCTACCATTGAGCCAAAGAACATCCAAGAAGCTTGTGAGGATAGCTCTTGGATAGTGGCAATTGAAGAAGAACTAATGCAATTCGAGAGAAACGAAGTTTGGGAACTTATACCTCTTCCAAGTGGTCACCAAGTCATTGGGACCAAATGGATCTTCAAGAACAAGACGGATAAAAACGAGGTAATCACACGCAACAAAGCAAGGTTAGTAGCTCAAGGCTACCGGCAAGAGGAAGGTATTGATTTCGAAGAATCTTTTGCCCCCGAAGCTAGATTAGAAGCTATTAGGCTGCTTTTATCTTTTGCATCGCATAAGAATTTTAAATTATTTCAAATGGATGTTAAAAGTGCATTTTTAAATGGGTTTGTCAATGAAGAAGTATATGGTTCTCAACCTCCCGGTTTTATTCATGAAAAATTTCCAAACCATGTTTTCAAACTTAAGAAAGCGTTGTATGGGTTGAGACAAGCTCCTAGAGCTTGGTATGATCGACTTAAGACTTTTCTTTTGAATTTGGGTTTTAAAATGGGAGAAGTTGACGCTACACTGCTCATTAAAGATTATGAAAATGACATTCTTTTGATTCAAGTTTATGTAGACGATATTATTTTCGGTTCTACTAACTTTAATCGTTGTCAAGAATTTTCCAAGTCTATGAAGGATGAGTTTGAGACGAGCCACATGGGAGAGCTCACCTACTTCCTTGGATTACAAATTCGACAAATGGAGAATGACACTTTCATACATCAGACAAAGTACACATGGGAGCTTATTAAGCGATTCGGAATGGAATCGTCTTCGAGCAAAAGGACTCCCATGAGTACTACTACTCATCTACACAAGGTTGAAAGCGGAAAAGATGTAGACGTTCGTCTATATCGAGGTATGATCGGTAGCTTACTTTACTTAACCGCTAGTAGGCCCGACATCATGTTTTCCGTATGCCTTTGTGCTAGATATCAAGCAAGACCTAAGGCGTCACACTTGATTGCGGTTAAACGAATATTTCATTATCTCAATCAATCTCTAGATTATGGGTTACTTTACCCTAAGTCTAGCACATATGAGTTAATCTCATATAGTGATGCCGACTTTACCGGATACAAGTCCGACATGAAAAGTACTAGTGGCACATGCCATTTCTTAGGAAATTCCTTAGTTTCTTGGTTGTCTAAGAAACAGAATTTGGTGTCATTGTCCACGACTGAATCGGAATATATTGCCGCGGGTCTTGCATGTGCACAAGTTCTTGGATGAGACACACTCTTAGTGATTATGGTGTCAATTGTGATACTTGTCCTATCATGGTTGATAATCAAAGTGCTATTTGTCTTTCCAAGAATCCGGTACACCACTCTCGTACCAAACACATAGATGTGAGACACCATTTTATAAATGATCATGTAGCTAATAAGGACATCATCTTAGAGTACATTGAAACCTAAAAACAAATTGCTGATATCTTCACTAAACCTCTTAAAGAAGATTTATTTGTGAGGTTGCATGGAGAATTGGGAATTATGGGTGAATCTGAAATCTAGAAGCTCAAACTTTCATGTTATTACTCCTTTTTGAGCTCATATCTTTTTGTTGTCTCCATGTGCTTTATGAGATTAAGAAAGGCAATTGTGGCTTATTTGATTTCATGAGTTTTTGAGAATGATTGGAGTGATTCGTGTTTCAATGGATTTATTATTGTTTTTATAATGATTTTACGATGTATTTGTGATTAGAGTATAGGTCCTAGGGTGAGTATTCTTATTCTCTGGAATTCTATCTCTCTGTGCTCATTTGGACCAGGACAGACGATTGTCTTTCCTTCGACAGTCGACTGCCATACTCCATCTTCTCAGTCTGAGAATTGGTATCTTTCGCACAGTCGACTGATGACTGTTTTACAGTTGCCTGGTAGTTTAACAGGCGACTGCATTTTAGTCATCAGGCGACTGTACTCTCTGTCGAATTTTTACAGTATTCTCTGTTATTTTTTGATGAACTGTATTAATTTTCGGTCAGCCTACTGTTGAGTATATGTCAGTCGACTGTCTAACGGACATGCGACTGCATGTTACTTGCCAGTCGACTGCCCTTCTCTCTGAGCTTTATTTTTATCACTTCATTCAGTCGACTGACTTTTGTTCTTCAGTCGACTGTCTTCTGTTGTGACTGTTCAAGTGATTTGATCCGAGCCGTCGATTCTTTGATCCAACGGCTCAGATCCATTCCCCAAATTTTATATTCGAGAATGAGCGATCACTTCCCCACGTCGACTCTCTCTCTTCCGATTCGACCGTTCGTCTTCCCGCTCGTTTTCTTCTCCAAAACCGCTCGATTTCGCTTCCAAAACCGTCGATCTGCTCCTATTCGTCGTCGTCAATCGCGTGCTGTCGTTGACGTCGATCTTCCTCTCCCCTATCGTCGTTGCTTCTCTACTTGGTTTGCTTCTCTCTCTCACTTGCCCTTCGTTCGATTTTCTTTGCATTTGTTTTCTCCTTCTCTTGTTTCCATAGCTCCCAAACCAAAGGGAAAAGAGAAGATCGCTGCTCCTAAACGACCTAGGGCACCCACGAAACTAATTGCCAAGAAGAAGAAACTTTATAATGCCCGAACCAAGCATGCCGAGTCACCCGTGCTTTCGTCTTCGCCGGGTTACTCACCTTCTGCTTCTTCTAGCGATGCTCAGCCTTTGATCCATCGTCAGCGCAAGCCTACTGGTGTTCACATCAGTGAGCCTGTTGCTGAGAACCCACATTTGTCTCCTTCTGTATCGAGTTCTTCTGAAGAGACTCCTGCCGTACCCCCCCTCTGATCCTCTAGTTCCTATTTGCCGAGACGATCTTTGTCTGGCAAAATTTCACTCTCTTCTAGGGATTAACCTCCTTAGGAAACGGTACATTGCTTTCCCCGCCTTCACTGCTGAGAAGCTTTCTGACATTCTCTCTGCTACTCACCTAGCCGATCTTTTCCGCTTCTCTCAGAGTGACTCCCCCAGAGCCTATCCATTTCTGGTGAAGCGCTTCTATGCGAACCGCGTTCGCGGTGAGTATTCGTTTACCGGTATCCTCGATACTGTCGTTCAGGGAACCCACATTCAGATCACTCCCTCTCTCTTAGGGACCATTCTTAGGATTCCCTCTGTTGGTTTCCCTTCCCACTGATATCTGCTTTTCAGAGATTGACGATCTTGACCAGTCTGTCCTCCGGGATATGTTTTGAGAGGTACCTTTAGCTCTTGATTCGGGTGTCAGATCATCTATGTTCTCTGCGAGAGGTTGGGTTGTTCACCTAGTGGTGAAGTCCAACATCCTGCCGAGATATGGATCGTCTGACCAGCCATCTCAGGATAGTCTGAAGTGTATGTATGCTATTTTCTCTGGCATGCCCGTGAACTGGGCTGGTGTCCTCCTTGATAGGATGGACAAGGTTGAGTTCACGTCCTCATCGTCTCACATTCCTTACGGTGGTCTTCTGACTCGTGTCTTCCGTCACTTTGGTATTGACTTGACTTGTTACGAGCCCATGCCTTTTGGTCATCTCCTCGACGCTTCTGCAAAGTCGAAATCTTCTTCGGCTCTGCAGACTGCCTCGAAGAAGAGGAAGTCTACTTCTGCTCCTTCCTCATCCACTGTTCCCCAAGTTGATCTGCCATCCACCTCTGCTCCACCATCTCGTGATATTCTTCTGGAGATGGTCTCTGGTATTTACAGATTGCTGTCCCTCTCTTTCCTCCATCAGGGAATACCCTTCCCTGAGGATCTGAGACAGTTTGTTCCCCAGCTTCATGTGCCTCCTCAGCCCACTGGTGTCGTTGAGCCTCCTGGTGTAGCCTCTACTCAGGATGTTGCTGCTGCTGCGTCTGTTGCTCCTTCTGACCCTCCTCCAGAGGATACTCCAGCTGCTACAGAGCCTGCTTCTTCTGCAGCCCCTGGAGATGCTCACTCTTAGATAGATGTTTGAGTGATGTTAGTTTGGTGATGATATTTTTTTATGTATGATGGATGATGTTATCAGTGACTTTTATATATGTATGGTGATGTACTTCGATGTCGTCATGATGATGTATTTTTTTGTCTTGATCATGATGTATCTTTTTGTGATGGTCATGTAGATGACCATCCGCTGATGTATCTTTTTCTATATATCTATATATGATGTTGCCATTTATCTTGTGTCACACTATGCTTTCTGTATATCTTATCTGTGTGATGTAATGATATGTTGTCTCCATGTATGCTATATTCTCCTTGATGTGCTTTTGAGACAATATATGGATTTGATATTTGTTATTTCATGCTATCTCTGATATGATGGAATTTTTGAAATTATTTTCATTTTGTATATCTAAAATGTTGATATTGGACTTCAATTTCTTTACTCACATGTATATATGATGAGACTTTATGAGTTTTGATTCGATATATCTTTATACTCCTTGATTGTTGTTAGTTCGTATTTAGCACTATTATTGTTGTTAGTTCGTATTTAGCACTATTATTGTTGTTATTTGTTTCCACCTTTTTGGATAATGCCATAGGGGGAGAGAAATAAACATACAAGATTCATAATGGATGTGCTAAGTATGTTCTAACGCTTGAATCTAAGATTTACGTTGCCTTAGATTCAGGGGGAGTAAGATTACAATGAATATGGATTTTAATTCCTAGATTTCTTGAATTGAATTCATTCATATCTCACTTATTTGCTTCAATTGTTATGTAGATGCTCTAATATTTGTTGACTAACTTGATTGGCATCTATGTAGGGGGGAGTAAGTTTTCATTACGCACAATTATTTATCATTTTGTTTATGTTTGTTTGTCATCATCAAAAAGGTGAGAATATTGAGTATTGGACTTCTCCCTACTTGGTGTTAATGATGAGCAAACATAAATACTTGTGACTAATCCCCTATTTTGCAGTTAATCCATTGCTTAAGCTTATTATGAAGATCAACTAGCAATGGATGACTCACAAACGTCATTGAAGGCAAATGACATGAATTGGATGATCGTAGATTGTTGATTGAAGCTCCGTAAAGACTTCAAGCTCATACGATGGAAAGAAGAGATTATTCGTCAATATATTTTTCTTTTATCTTTTCTAGTATGTAGCTTAGAAGTAGAACTTTGATGGAGCACTCACACGCATCTACATTCTATCATAGGACTTCATTAGACCAATTGTCCTTTGATCCCAATTCAATTCTCTTTTGTTTGTGCTAGGATTGTTCATAACAGCCGACTGCTAAACAGTTTACAGTCGCCTGTCTCAAAAACAGTCGACTGTGTTTTGTTCTACAGTCGCCTGTTATGCACAGACTATTACAATATAGTTTTGGGCATTCTCTGATTATTTCGCACAGGCTACTGTTGAACGATTCACATGCGCCTGTCCTAGTGACAGTCGACTGTGTATTGTAAACCAGTCGCCTGTCTATCCCTGCCCAAACTCTGTTTGATCTAACTTCTACGGCCAGTCGACTAATGCTGAATATACAGTCGACTGTCTATGCTGCAACAGTCGCCTGTCTGTTAGTCATTTCTTTGACTCAGCTCTCTGGAAATTTCTCTTGCTTTTGACAGTCGTCTGTTTAAGGTTTTACAGTCGTCTGTTATGATTAACAGTCGACTGTATTACTTGAATCGGTCGTCTGTCCTGTATCTTGTGAGATTTCCAGTATTTGTCTAACTTAGTCTTATCTCGGCCAGTCGCCTGTCGACTAAATTACAGTCGCCTGTTGTTTTAACAGACGACTGTCTTTGCTTCATCAGTCGATTGTCCACGTGGTAAGTTACCGTTATGAATTCTCACCTACCCTTACGGACTATGTGTTGGATTTGGATCCTGGCCTAGAGGGGGGTGAATAGGCTTTTTTTTAAAAATTCTCGTGCAACCCACGAGAAATCACACGCAGTTATAGCAGCAATAGGGTAAATAAAAGCAGACACAAAGTACACAGCAGATTTACCCTGGTTCGGTCGTCCCAACGACCTACTCCAGCCCCCAAAGCAAATACTAGATTGAATAGTGCAATAGGTACAAAGTCACAAGTTAGAGCACGCTCAGAGCACCCTCTACGTCTCTACACTCGCCAGACTCTCAGTACCCCACACACAGTGTTTTCTCTCACTATCAATCCTAGCAAACCTTTCTACCAGCTAGTCCCAAACTAGCTGGGTCCCACTTGTCTAGTCCCAACTAGACAAGTCCCAAAATAGTCCCGAAAGATGGTAAAGTTTACCCTACATAGATCGCTACACCAATACAAAGATAAATAAATAGAGTTTTAGAAATGCTCAGTAAAGGTGTGTCGTCTCTGTCGTTCAGCGCATGGTCAGATCAATCTGACAAGTAGTAGTCTCTGATGTCCCCTCAACAGTCTGGCTCCCCTCTCGATGAGACTTGTGCCCTTCGCCAAAGATTGAAACTTGCAGCACCTCACCAAAGATTGCAATCAATAGGAGATTTGTGTGTGACCCTTTCTTCTTGATCTTGTGGCAGTAGGATGCCCTCTTAAAAAATAAAAAAGATGAAGTGCTGCTCTTTTTATTAAACGATGTCACAAAGGAACCCTGTCAAACTTTCGGCACCTGCAAAAAAAAACAAGCTGATATAAGTGATGAATAAAGCTTAAAACAAATTTGTATGGCAGGCTTATTGTCCTTTCATATGCGTGCGTTTGGGATCCTCCTTTTAATCTTTCTCCAATGAATAAATACCAATGTGGCATCAATAATTAGGGGGACATGCGTCTTTATCCTGCAACCAAAGAATAGAATTGAGTGCTTCACTTTTTTTATATTAAAAAAAACACAGACACATCTCAATTTAAGATTTTGGCTTCATCAAGATGAAGAAGAATTGTTTAATAAAAATGGATTAGCCTTGCTTGCGTCAGTGAACAAAGAATAGAATTGAAGTGGGTGCTTTGCTTGCGTCAGTGAACAGGAGGGGGAATCCTTTGGATGGCTTCCTCAATTCATTATGAAGAACCTCAAGAATTAATTCGACCGGCCTGCACTTGATTTTTTTTCTCCTTCCCATTATCAAGAATTTTGGCCTCTCTCTCCCCTTTAGCCCTTTTACAAATAAATATCAAGTGTGTGCAAAAATCGGCCCCTGGGGTTTAAAAAATGTGCTTTTGTCTATCTCTCTAGAATTTCTCTCTAAACCAAACTTGCACACGGCACTTGGTGATTAACAAAAACATGCGGCTGTGAACAACTGAAGACCGGCCCCATGGAGATTTTTTTTTGCAGCTCGGAGATTCTAAAGGATTCGTGCGGCTCTTCAACAAGTATGTGCGGCTGTCTCCTATATAAAAAAAAAACAATGGGAGATGATTAAGAAAAACAATGTGCCCACACAAATAATAATCAAGCAAAGTACACAAACAAAGGGAAACGTGATAGCCTTGCTCCTTTGATGATTTCGGCCTTGCACACAAAAAAAATGATTGAGAGATGTGCTCTTGAAAAATTCGTGCGGCAGTGCATGCGGTCTCCTTCTAAAAATTTCCCTGAGATTTTGTTTGGCCGCGCGCTTCTTCAACCCTAGGAGATGGGGTTTTATAGGGAGATGCTAAGGTGATGCGGTTGTGGAGAATCCTATTTTGAATAGGAGGTGGAGATTTGATTCTATCACTTTGCACCATAAATAGAAGATTTGATTTGAATAAGTTGGGATTTGATAGCAATTTAAGTTGGGTATGAATGGGAGAAGAATATGAAATGGGTAGACACAAATCCATCTAATTGATTTGATCAAATATTCAATTGATTTGAGTCAATCCGATCTCCTAAGTCAATTTGACTTGGTCCACTTTTCTCTCCTTTGACCAAGTCAAACTTCTTTGTGCACACACATACTCTTTCTCCCAATATGCTATACGAATAGCAATTCCGCCAAATAGTGATGCCAAGCCTGAAACACACTAAGCACACACATCAGATATACCGACACGTTTGTCATCATCAAACCAAGATCCTAGATCGTTGCTTCCAACACTATGCAACAGTCGACTGTGGATTGTTCAACAGTCGACTGTCGCGAGTTCAGACTATATCCGTTGAGATTTTTCTCACGGATTCCAACTGGGTTTTTGCATAAACTGTTTTGTGGATTTGAGAAAGCTATAAATAGAGCTTCTACTGTTTCATTGGAAGGTTACTCATTCATTGCAAAATCTCTCAAGCTTTCATTTCCAAAGATCAAAGCTCTCAAATCTAAAGCCCTAAGTATTTCCAAATCTTGTTCTCTTGCTCTCCAACCTAAAACCAAAGATTGATCTTCTAGGCAATTGGTGCAGTCAAGAGAAATGGCTTTCTCCTCTCTTTCAAGAGAGTTCTTCAACACACATCACACTCCTCCTTCAAGTTCTACTTCAAGGCATAGATGATTGTAAGTGTTGCTTTCAGATTTCATAACATTCATTATTTGAATTGTGCTCTCGGTTGTGAGAGTGGTTTTTGCTTGCTCACTGGTTGTGGGAGTCAAGGACATCGATTGTATTCGATTGCACTTGTAGGGTTGCTACAAGTGGGCTTTAAGGAAACCTCAAGTTAGGGTTCTAACTTGAGTATCCAGTGGTATCTGGGTGGTAGGGACGTAGGATTACCGGGAACAAGTCGGGAGCTGACTTGGGTAATTCGAACCCTTGAAACATCTCTGCGTTTACGTGTGTTTCTCTTTGGGTCGTTTTTCTATTCCGCACTATTTGTTGGATTGCAATTTATTTGGCGTAAATTCCTTTTAAATTTGCATAAACACTATTCAACACCCCTTCTAGTGTTTTCCCCATAGACAGGGTCCTTACAATTTGCTGGTGCAACTCTCTGGATGGCGCTGAAGATGGCTGACCTTCATGATTGGCTCTGTACGAGTTGACGATAATCACAGGGTTAAAGTGCACTGCCCCGTTTGTCACCGACGGAGTTCAAGAAGAGGAGGAACACAAGCGCACATGTTCCCTCTTGCGTTGTTACCATACCCGCTGCGGGTGTCCAGGTCGTGGTGCGGAGAAGAGCTTTTTTGGCTTGCTTCGTCCAAGCTAACCCCTGACCGCTTTGTCAATCCGGAGCAGGTTGGGTACATGGTCATTGCAGGTGTCTCTCTCCCTTGCAGGGGTGTCCCTGCAGCTGCTGGTTCAGTGCTGCACGTCTGAGCTTCCAACTGTGAGCTCTAATTTTTTGTGGGACGGCAGCTCGTCCTTCTGGGGTATTTGGGGAAGTCTGCCCACTGCATAGCCTAGAGGTGTATTTGCCGAGGAGCTGTCTTCAATGTTACTCTGCGTCCTGGGCATTGTCCCGCTTCTTCGCTGAGAGGCTTGATCTTTGTAAAAGAAGACGAAGGGCTTGATCTTTGTAAAAGAATGAAGCCACTTGTAGTAGCCGAACTATTGTAATAGGACTTTATGAAAAGGCGATTTGGAAAAAATTTAATACAAACACTTTCCTTCTTCAACACATTACTTTTCTTAATTCACCCTTCTTACTCTGTTCCTCTGATGCACGAACCTCGATTTCTTACTTAAGAAACTAATTATTGAAATCGTAGCGTAACATGGGTCACTGCCTAGTGAGTGTGAGTTGCTGAGTACATACCGGCCCTTTAGTTTATTGAGTGAGGACCAGTTTGATGCTCCCAGCCAGTATACCCGCAAGTTCTGCTAAGAATCCCAAGGTTGGATCAGCTTGCTTGTCAGACGACTCGAGGGGGGCTGAAAGCCGGCTGGGATAAAAACCTGCAGCCATAACAGCCATGTTTTACTTGGACGACCACCTTGCTGGGTCGCATATGTGGGACCAGCGGGGGCCCGGCCTGAGCTGGGGACTCCTTAGGAGGCATCATCGTTTGGGCGGGTTGGCTACGGCCCGTGTTGCTGGGGAATAAGCCACTGCGCCTGGCTTTGCTTACGTCTATAGTTCGGTCGAGTGGGTCTGTCGACTCGAACCGACGGCTGGCCACGAGTGGGGCCGTATCGGGAAATGTGCCCGATACACGAAAAGGCGAATCTGACACGTCACGCAGTTAATGAGCGATTCACGCGGAGGGGTTGGTCCCGAGGGCCAACGGTCACAGCTAGCATCCATGTAATGGCGTGAGTGGATGGCCATTGGTGTTCATCGACGGTTTAGCTACCAAGGAGGCTATAAGAAAGGGGGAGGCAGTAGTTTGGTGTGCTCATATCGCCTTCCTTGCCTTCACCTCTTTCTGAATCGAAGCAAGAAATGTCGTACAAATGTAATGCCGAAAAGTCGCTAGGCATCTCAGCACCAACGAGCTGGACCAGATGTTGGAGGAGTTGTTCTGCCACCTGCAAGACCTTTGCCTAATGATTCAATAAATCAAAATAATTAAGTAACCTTATTATTCGTATACATAACTGTAATCTATTATACAAATGATGGATGTTTTCGAATGGATTTGCTTACTAAGACAAAGAGGTTGGTAGAAAGATGGTTAATATTTAACTTTAAGGAATCAATGGTTAGGATATGAGTTTGTATAAATTTTTGGAGGGAAACCCTAAAATTTTTGGAAAAACTAAATCTGAAGGAAATTAAATTTTGGAGAAATTAAAATTTTAAATATTGGAAAAACTAAATTTGAAAGGAAATAAAATTTTTAGAACTAAATTTTTTGGGTGAACTAATTTCTCTAGAATGAACTAAATTTTAATTTAAAATTTTGAGGGAACTAAATTTTAGGGGCACCAAAATTTTAAATTTTGGGAGAACTAAATTTGAAGCAACTAAATTTTGGTGAATTAAATTTTTGAGGGAACTAATTTTTTGGGAACTAATTTTTAGTTTGAATGTGGTTAAAAAATTTTGTTGAGTGGTGGAAGTATTTTGAAGTAGGCTGTACATTTATTTTTATTTTTGAGTTATTTTGAATGTGCTTGAATTTTGAGTTATGATATTTTGAATGATGCTGCAAATTTTTTTTGGAGGAGAATATATTTTGAATGGGTTGAAACTTTTTGGAGAAGATTTTTAATGTCCCGTGATCTAGGGTAGGTCACGGGTTATGACTAGTAATAATATAAGCGACCAAATCTTATATAGCCAGAATGAACCTCACAAATTGTTGATAGTAATTTATTAAGAATCAATCAGATTGAAGCTATAGCAAATTGCGGATAGTAATTTCTGTGCTGAAGCGTGTTATAAATTCTGATCCACTCATCTGAGAAAGTACTGCAGGTTCATGAACTCCACCGGCTATATCAAGTTCAGAGGATTCTAATGGCTGAAATGAAATCTACGGAGGCACAGATCCACCCGCATGCGAGTGGCAATGCCCCAATAGCAGTCGCAGACACGAAGAACAGATACCGGAGAAGCACATCGACGTCAGAGACCAGTCATTCTTCCAAAATCAGCAACCTACACCACGCTGCTCACCAAGCGAAATCCAAGTACAATTCTCTGCATCAACATGGTACGTTTGCCGGAGACCCTTCTATGAAGGATAAAGTCTATGATCTTCAACAGCTGGCTGATGAAGAATGCGATGTTGAGTTGAGTTTGAGTATCGGGTGCAGCTCAAGCAAGAAGAAGAAGCCCAAGAATTGGCTTCGCCCTGAGGCAACCACAAGTGAAGCTAGGCAGCTTGTTCTGTCCAATACAGGAGCTAGACCAGAGCGAGGGGACGAATGCAGCGAAAGAGAGAGCTTGCAGAGACCTTGGCTCATCCAAGCCATGAGTTTGAACAGAACATAGGGTTTGATTCTTTACAGAAGTCGTTCAGGCATTGAATATCCCTCCAACTGTGGCAAGCCTTGAGTTCAAATTTGCGAATCATACTGCAATCAATACTCCATACCTCAACTGAGACAGGAAGATCTCTTTATGAGTTTGCTCATGGAGTTGTGAGATTGTTCGAAGTTGCCTTCCTGATTCAAGCCTTTTCACACGAGGGAGGATCGGATCAAATAAGAAGATGACTACTGTCTGTTAACTCTGTCTGACATGAGATTTGCTTAGCATGTAAATGTAAGCAAGTGTAATTTTATTCATTGATATAATACTTATTTAATTTTCAGTTTTCCTTCTTGCATGATGGAGTCTGAATTTTTTTATAAAGAGGAAGCAATGGTGTCATTCACTGGTTCAGATGCTTTTCTAACTTGAGAGGTCTTTCCATCTTCGACTCAAATATGAATCAGCAATCAACAAGAACTCTCGTCATATCTTTCTTCATTTTCTTGATCTTTGCCAAGAACTTGTAATAACCCCACGTCAACTGTAAGTCATGCTGCGGTCTTTCACCAAAAATCTCCACAAGAGCACTCCCCATTCCGAAAATGGTGGAACCTCATGTTGTCCCTCACAACGACCTCCCTCCTCAACACCTTTGAGGCCAACCTCATCATGACATGACAATCTTCGCACATCCTCAAGTTCTTCATTATCCGGATCGTGCCCCCAGGTTCTGTCGTCAACACGCCAAATGCCATGGCCAGCTTCTCGCTGTGCCCTTTCAGAATCCGCTCCTTCTCATCTTCATCCACATCGTAGACAACAGAGCTCAAGACGGGCTCATACCCTTCTTCTGCCCTCAACCTCCTCATAATCTCCTCCAGTGTCTCCTTGATCTCCCTCGACCTTGGGTGCAAACTATCGCCAGCAAAGAACTCGTGGACCGTGCCATCCTCAGCTTCCATCCAACTATACGACGGCGTCTTCCTCAATCCTTTCGCCCTCATCAACTTCCTGACATTTGAAACCTCGCTCCACATCCCAGCAGATGCATATATGTTTGAAAGCAACACATAGTTTCCGATACCATCTGGTTCGAGCTCAAAAAGATGGGTTGCTGCGATTGGGGCGATTTCAGTCTTTCCATGAATCCGGCAAGCACCAAGCAGTGCCCCCCAGACTCCTCTCTGAGGCTCCATGGGCATCGATTGCACAAACTGGAGTGCTTCATCAACAAGCCCAGCTCGCACTAACAAGTCCACCATGCACACATAATGATCAGACGATGGATCGATCCCATACACATCCCTCATCAGCGAGAAATAGTATCGGCCTTCCTCAACCTTGCCGGCATGGCTGCAAGCCGTCAGAAGGCCGACGAAGGTGACCCAATTTGGCTTGATTTCCCTCTTATCATCCACCATTTCTTGAAACAGAGCTATTGCCTCGTTGGCCTTCCCATGGGCCGCAAGTCCGCTGATCATCGAACTATAAGAATACACATTTCGCTCCCCCATCGTCTCAAATACCTTGCACGCATCATCGATAAGTCCGCACTTTGCGTACATATCAATCATCGCGGACCCAACAACAACACTATTCATCACTCCTGCCATATCTCGGATCCAACCAGCATGTTTAGCCGCACCCAACTGCGCGACCGCGGAGATGGCACCCACCAACGAAACCTCATCGACCGCAACCCCAGCCGCCCTCATCCTATCAAACGTTTTCAACGCGTCCTTGGGCTTCGCATTCTGCGCGTACCCAGTAACCATCGCGGTCCACGCCACCTCATCCTTATCCGGGAAGGTCTCAAACAGCAATTTTGCCGAGCCCATGTCACCATTCTTCGAATAAGCAACAATCAGCGAAGTCCAAGAAATAACATCTCTCATCGGCATTTCATCGAAAACCTTATGTGCAGATCTCAACTGGCCAAATCGTACGTAGAAATCAATCAATGAGTTATGCACAAACAAATCCCTATCAAATCCTCCAATGAACACGGTTTGGGCATGAACCTGAGCGCCGGAGCCCACACAGTGCGACGATTTGAGGAGGGCTGAGAAAGTGAATGACAGGGGAGGGCAAGGGGGCCTTTGGGCTCGCATTTTCGAGTAGATTTCGTAGGGTTCGGGTGAGGCTCGGATGAGGGAAGTCCACAAGAATGAGTTGGGGTTGGGGACTTGAGAGAAGATGACCAGATGGTAAGAGGAGAAAGGGACATTATGGTCGAAAAGGCGGCGGATGAGCTTGGTGGCTATGAAATTGCTCTGGTGGAGGCCGAGTCGGAGGACGAGCGCATGGGCCTGCTTGATTTGGGACTGGCAGGAGGCCGCTGAGATTGCGGAGAAGAAGAAGGTCTCGAGGGGATACGTAATATGGGAGAGCGAGGGGAGTGACATTTGTGAGGTTCAAATGCATGGGACTTGCAAAGTACAAATCTATTACAAAAAAGGGGCTGCCGACTGGCTTAGTTAGAGCCACAAGCTGAATGGGGGCAAACCTAGCCTAGTCAACATCCATCCTTGGGGTTTTGGGTTTCGTTTTGGGGTCCTTTTATCCTTCGACGCTACCAACACATGCACCCACATTTCTCACTTCTTTTCGGTTGTGCGCGTGCACCAAATCCTGTTCATATGGTTTTTTTTCGCGCCGTGCACTTTGTGCACGGTGGGCTTTTGTCGCAGTCACAAGTTGACTTGGACAGACAATTGGCCCTTTACGCGCCACCTCGGCGCGGAGAGGCCCGGTGGTTGGTGGTTGGGGTTCTGGGCTTGGGCTTGGGCTTGGGCTTGGGGTGGGGGTTTGGGGATTTTTTTGCGCTTTAGTCCATTCTTTTCCTCCTTTTGCCCCCCGACGCTCCACACACACACACACACACACACACACACACACACATTTTTCTATTTGGCCACCCGCTTCTCTCTGCATTTGCGCCCGTCTGACGACTACCTCCGCATCCTCTGGGCACGTGCAATTTCTAGTCTATTACACAATTGAGGGCCTTTGTCACAGTCATAAGTTGACTGGGACAAGTGATTGGCCATGTGTGCGCCACCTCTTCTTGGTGGGGACACCAAAAGTCACCCAAAAACCCAAAAGTGCATCCACATTCAAAAAAGTGCTAATTCAAATATTTTCCCATTTTACCCCCCCGACGATACCAACACACACACCCACAGTTCTTACTCCTTTTCGGTTGCGCGCGTGCATCACATCCTGTTTGTGGGGTTTTTTTTTGTGATGTGCGCTGTGTTCACAGATTATTTCTAATCTATTATACAATTGAGGGCCTTTGTCATACTATAGGACAAACCCAGTAAGACAAAAGATTGGCCTAGACTTTGCCACCTCATCATGGTGAGGACCACTTGGGGTTGGGTGGGATTTTGGGCTTGCTTTGTGAGTGGCTTTGGGGAGTTGGGTTAAATGCCCCCCATTCACCTTATTTGCAACTTGCCATTACTTTTTCATCAAACCCAAATGCCCCTCCCCTTCCACATACTTACGGGTTTGCCATTGGAATTGTTGCACTTTGTCCCTGTGTTTTTTTTTTTGCAATTTAGCCCACCAATTATACAATTGAGGGCCTTTGTCCTACTAGGGCAAACCCAATAGGACAAAGAATTGGCCTAGTCTTTGCCACCTCATCATGGTGGGGACCACATGGGGTTGGGTGGGATTTTGAGCTTGCTTTGGGGTGTGACCTTTGTGAGTTGGGTTAAATGCCCCCCAATTCTCCTTATTTGCAAACATACCATTACTTTTTCATCAAACCCAAATGCCCCTCCCATTCCACATATTTATAGGTTTGCCATGTGTATTGTTGCAATTTGCCCCCATGGGTTTTTTTGCAATTTAGCCCACAATTTTTCCCCTTTTAGCCCCGACAATTCACATACACACACTTCTCTCTCCTTCTTGGTTTCGCGCGTTGATGCTCCCGAAACCAACACTTAAAACCCACCTAGCAAAGGCACGAATGCCGAGGGCTAGTGTATCCCAAGTGCGAATTCTCGGTACCTAACGCAAGCGTACGGTGTCAAGTAATAGTATAAAAGATATCGATCCCACAGGGAGGTAAGTGACGTTATTGTCTTGGGTGATTTCTAGATCTTAGAATAAAGCTAGCAATCGTTTCAGAATATTGTTTGTTAGAAGATTGTAATCAATAATAAAAGACTAGGGCATTAGGACTCACCGCTAGGATCGTCGGATGTTGATGCTAGGCTAGGACTCTTACGTTACATTGGCTTTATTAGGGATTGTCGCATCTAATATATATAACTCATGACTCTAAGCGCCATGAATCTAACGTATCGCATAATATACCCCGCTTTCGCGATAGGCCCACACGATCCGTGCATTAAGAATCGACAATGTTCATGCCACTCTCGTGCATAGAATTATATCAACTCGCGCCACTTTCGTGGATTAGAGATTCGATGTGTTTTGGTGGCTCTTATTGACGCAATTACGGTAGTCGTCAATTAGTAATATAGGATGTCAGTGGATCCCGTCAAGGCACGTGTAATCGCCCCGCTCTTGCAATAGGCGACAAATGCCCTAATTGAACTCACTAACTCCCTAATTAAATCCATAGGATACTCCTTAAGCTAATCGCTTCCACTGACTGTGGTCACGATCTCAGTACGAGATCTCCTACAAATTTGGCTAGATCGACCAAAACACGTCCCTTTCATACCAATGCAACCTAAAAATCCTCACTTTACATCTAAATCCTAAGATCCTAGGGCTAATCCACTAGCCCCAGATAGAACTACTAAAGCATCATAGCAAAGTAATAAAGATTCAATGGATGCAAAGGAATTCATCTCGGCAATAGAAAACATCAAAAACAATAGAAAGTTTAGAGAATCA
Organism: Scilla litardierei; assembly: GCA_030789695.1. Taxonomy (NCBI): domain Eukaryota; kingdom Viridiplantae; phylum Streptophyta; class Magnoliopsida; order Asparagales; family Asparagaceae; genus Scilla; species Scilla litardierei. The sequence continues at coordinate 7,677 of JAULAV010008219.1, read as the reverse complement.
TACCAACGAGTCGTAGAGCAATAGCAAACCAAAGAGAATTAAGAATATAAAGATTCCACGCAATAAAGATCAATAAAAATCCAAGCTTTAGTCTACACAAATTAGCGACGACACACAAATTCTCTAAATCTAAAAACTCTAATTAAAATAAGGAAAATACTAAAAGTCTAGTCTCCTCTGCAAATAGGGTAAAAATTGTACTTAAATACAAGGGATATGGACCCCATAAAATCTCAGAAAATCTGGGCACTTGGGCCCAGCAACTTGACTGGTCGCGTCGCCTTACTCGGTCGAGTAGCGGTGCCTACTCGGTCGAGCTGATATAAGGTTGCCACTTGCTTTGCTTCTGCTCTGGCTGATACGGGCTACTTGGTCGAGTATCCCCCTACTCGGTCGAGCTATAGAAGGTCAGAACTTCCTCCAAAACACTGCTCTGTCTGATGACGACTCGGGTCGAGTAAGTGAACTGCTCGGTCGAGCTACAGTGCCTTGGAGAATAGCTCAAAATAGTCGCTCTGTTTGATATAGCTCGGGTCGAGCTGGCTGTCTGCTCGGTCGAGTGGGGCGTGGCCATTTCCTTGCGAATTCTGCGTATCTGCTCGGTCGAATAGTTGTTGCTACTCGTCGAGTCGCCTGGGAAACTGAAGATGAAGTGTCCATCTCTCGCTCTCTTCTCCTCCTCTCCTCCAATCTTCTTTCTTGTCTTGGCGAACTCTCATAAAGCCTTGCCAATGACATCCCGGACGTACCGGATGTGTACATGTCCCATAATACCTCCGATTCGCTCCAAAACTCCTGAAAATCCATAAAGATATACAAAACTCGAATATGGCGTTAGAAGCGCGATAATGTATGAAAATATGGATTTTGGAGGCAAATACGACATGCAATGATGCATAAATATATGTAAAACATTGACATATCAAAATCCCCCAAGCTTACCTCTTACTCGTCCTCGAGGAAGACAAATACGAGGCTCACCGGGTGATGAAAATTAAAAAATAGAAAAAGAATGGAAGATGGAGGGGGATGCTAGAGCATTCGATCAGATCTCAAGCCATAGCTACATATCACGATACTTCGAAGATGGATCACATGCTAATAAGAATTTCACATCTTAACTAAACATATTACTTGCAAGCATTTAAGAGCAAAGGAAGGGATTCTCTGAATTCATGCAATCAATTCATATTCACATCGTGTAATTCATAGAGTTTAATATACAAATGTTGGCGATGCACTCTTAAATCAAAAGATATAAGTGATGCTTACAAAAGTCAAATCAAGTATGCAATAGAGAATAGAATAAGGATCATGGCTTTCATATATTCATCTCAAATCATGAAAAATCTCCATAGCTAATATATTTTGCAAAGTCTAAGCATTATTCAAATATTCCCAATTATGCATAACTTCACTCTAATGGCATACTTGAAAAACACCCTAGAGGGGGGGGTGAATAGGGTGTGTGGCACAAATTTAAAAATAATCACAAACACAGAGATAATCAGACACAGATATTTTTTAACGGAGTGGCTCCCTGCCAAAACTCCGACCCCAAGACCTATGAGGATTTCACTTAATAAAACCGATCACACTTACGGGTAGTGATCTCACCGTACACAAATATAGTTCAAGGGTTAAAGCGCAGAGATAGCTTCAGAGTAAAGCTATTCTTAATACAATCTCACAACTAAAACAGATTCAAATAGCTTTAATACTGTAATAAAAAATCAGAGAGATATCACCGTGATGAAGTTTGTGAGATCGTGATCGCGTGGGCGCAAACGGTTCGCTGATCCGATGTCTGGATTGGAAGATATAGTCTTCGGAAGATGATTACGCGAATCTGAATTCTGCAGTGGCTGATCTGTAGTAAAACATCCGAACTGAGTATGATCCTGTGGACTGAGCAGTGGAGACTATCACCGTTGCGAAGGGCATAAAGATATGGTCGCGTGGGCGCAAACGGCTCGTCGATCCGACGTCTGGATCAGGAGATATGAGCGTACGAAGTCGAATGCGCGAATCTGGAATCTGCAGTGATGAGTCTGTAGAAAAATGCCCGAACGGTGTATGATCCTGAGAACTGAGCGAAGAAGACTATCACCGTTGCGAATGGCATGAAGATGTGGACGCGTGGACGCAAACGGCTCGTCGATCCGACGTCTGGAAAAGAAGATATGAGCGTACGAAGTCGGATGCGCGAATCTGGAATCTGCACTTGAAATCTGCCTTTGCACGATCCGTGAGTTTCTCTTCGCAGTAACAGCAAGAGGAAGAAGATGGGCGTATGTTGTTCGAACGTCACAGATGTTGACAGCCCTCAGAGGCACACATGAATTGATGCACAGCAATAATAAGATACGGCAGCCACTACTTAATTAAGTTTATGAAGAGCCGCAACAGAAATTTTTAAAGAGCCACACAAAAAGGAGACCCCACTGGAAATTAAAAATCTGTTGGTGCGTGACCTCTGTGCTCTAAATGAAATGGCAGCATCATTATCTCTTTTGTGCGTTTTTGGTGTTTTGTAAATTTTTTAGGCAATGCACACCACTCGTTTTATTGTTCTTATCCCTTTTTTAAAGATGCGGCAGAGTTTGTAATCAAAATGATTGTTTGCGTGAACTGATTCAACTGAACATGCGGCAGATTGAAATTTTTGGAACTTGGCTTTGCTTCTATCCTATCTAGCATGAAAATGGGATAAGATTTTTGGATAGGAGATAGAATAGGAGACCAAGTGCGTTGTGTTTAGGATAAGAGCATGGAGTTTGAATTCAAGTAGAAAATCCCTTGAGTATCTAATCAAATCTTCATCTTTGACCAATTCAAGTCTTCATTTGAATCTGAATATAGATGATGTAGAATCATTTGAATTTCCTTTTTGCACCAATGTCCACATACATGCTCTCTCTTGCAAACGAAATTTATTTTACGCGTTTGTCCCTGGAATCACTTAATGAAAAACGTTAGTCACACATGACTTGTTTGTCGTCATCAAAATTAAATCGTACGACCTAGTTAGTAGACTAACTAGGCCAACAATCTCCCCCCTTTTGATGATGGCAAATAAGTCTGGAAAAATTGAGAAATGATATTAAAGAGCAAGTCATATAGTGCACATGATTATAAACATCATACAACGCTCCCCCTATCGATGTGCTCTCATGAAAAGTTGTGACAAGCTCCCCCTTAAAATGTGCATCTCTCCCCCATTATATTTCTGCTATTTTTTCTTCTTCTCCCCCTTTTGCCATTAATCGAAAAGATCACACAAATTGACGCGGTTACGAATGAGACTTGAAACAAGTTTACAAATCGAAGAAACAAGAAATTGATGACGATGCTCATATTAATGCTTATTCCCCACGAACTTAAAGTATAACAAATATCATGAGCATTTGAAAGCATACGATCATTGTAAGAAATCTAACAAGAAGATGTTGTATTATGAAACACTTTGACAATATGAAGGGTGCTTAGAAACTTAAGGGATGAAAATATAAAATTATCTAATACATTTTGTGAGCCTTCGTTCCTATGGAATAATCAATAAGTAATGTGTAGGGAGACGCCAATCAAGGGATACCATGGTGTTAAATTTCGGGTCCTTTGGAATTGAGGTGCGCTAAGTGGTTGCTTCATCTACCATATTTCTTACGCATTGCTCAACAAACCCCCGAAATCCGGTTACTAGCCGCCGGTATCAAATGTAGTATATTTGATGATGTTTTGTTATTCCCTTCTTCTTTATATATATATATATATATATATATATATATTATAAATGCCCATAGCAATTTTTTTATTATTATTACAATGTTGATGTCTCAGAATAGTGACGCATGAAGGCATCACATACTCGACTCCTACTAAATAATTTTCCATAGAGATTTAAGCACACAAAATTGTAAAGATAAAATATAAATTCAGAAACTTTAGAATCTAAGCACATTCAATTGTCTCCATAGTTTATAAGACTCAATCAATCTATTTGATTCGTACAATTTGGCATGCTTACAAGTTTCACTTTTTTGTTTAATAATTCAAGCATGGGGATTTTATAAAAATATGGTGCATCATCATCAAAAACATTTTAATGTTTCTAAGATGTCTAACAAGGTTCATATCAAATTCTCGACCAAAATCAATAATAGTGATGACGATCATGCATGCACATACCAAGAATGACCAAACCCATATTAAGATGAAATAGTGTGTGGCTTAGGTACAATAAGTAAGCATGTGTATGTGCATGGATATGGATGCTAATGCTCAATTAGTGACATAATCCCCAACTCCCTTCGAATGAAGCAAAATTGTTTTTGGTTTAAGGGTTTGGTGAAAATGTCCGCTAATTGTTTTTCTGTATCAATATATCCTAAAGAGATATCTTTCTTATCAACGTGATCTCTAAGGAAGTGGTGACGAATATCAATATGTTTTGTCCTAGAGTGTAGAATAGGATTTTTAGATAGATTTATAGCACTCTTGTTGTCACACCAAATGGTTGTAGGTTGGAAAGTAAGATCGTAGTCTCCGAGGGTTTGTCTCATCCATAGAATTTGAGCACAACAACAACCTGCTGAAACATATTCGGCTTCGGTTGTACTCAATGCTATGGAGTTTTGCTTCTTGGAGAACCATGAAACAAGAGACATACCTAGTAGTTGGCAAGTGCCCGTGGTACTCTTACGATCGGTCTTACTTCCCGCAAAATCCGCATCACAATATCCTACAAGCTCAAATGATGTGGAACAAGGATACCATAAACCAAAATCTAAGGTTCCTTTAACATATCGAATTATTCGTTTAACATAAGAAAGATGGGACTCTTTTGGACAAGATTGAAACCTTGCACATAAACATACACTGAACATTATATCAGGCCTACTAGCTGTCAAGTATAATAGGCTACCAATCATACCTCGGTACAAGCGTTCATCCACTTTCTTTCCCTTTTCGTCTTTATCCATCGTTGCCGTCGTTGCCATGGGAGTAGAGCATTCCTTAGCATTTTCAAGTCCAAACTTCTTCACTAACTCCTTTGCATATTTTTCTTGATTGATGAAAATTCCGTCCTCACATTGTTTGATTTGCAAACCAAGCATGAATGTAAGTTCACCCATCAGGCTCATCTCAAATTCCCTAGACATACATGAAGCAAATTCCTCACACAGCAGATTGTTAGTAGCACCAAAAACAATATCATCAACATATATTTGTACTACAAGTAGATCTTTATTTTGATGTTTAACAAATAGAGTTTTATCCGCCTTTCCCCTGGAAAAATTATTTTCAAGCAAAAATTTACTAAGTCGCTCATACCAAGCTCTAGGAGCTTGTTTGAGCCCATATAAAGCACGTTTAAGTTTGAAAACATAGTCCGGGTGGATGGAGTCTTCAAACCCAGGAGGTTGTTTGACATAGACTTCCTCAGATAAAGCTCCATTCAAAAAGGCACTCTTGACGTCCATTTGAAAGAGTTTGAATTTCATGAAACTAGCGAATGCTAAAAGCATCCTAATTGCTTCCAATCTTGCGACGGGAGCAAATGTTTCATCAAAATCAATCCCTTCCTCTTGGTTGTAACCTTGTGCAACTAATCTTGCTTTATTACGCACAACATGTCCCATTTCGTCAAGTTTGTTTCTAAATACCCATTTAGTGCATATAATTGTTTGATTTTTTGGTTTAGGAACAAGTTCCCAAACTTGATTCCTATCAAATTGTGACAATTCCTCCTGCATTGCCATAATCCAATAGGAATCTTCTAAAGCACTATCAACATTTTTAGGCTCCAAAATAGATATAAAGGCAAAGTTAACCATCAAATTAAAGCTACTTCTAGTACGTATACCTTCCGTCATGTCTCCAAGGATTTGATTCGTTGGATGATCCTTCTTAAAGCGCCAATCCTTAGGGAGATCTTGTGATGACGTAGTAGCTTCTGCTTCTTTTGGTACACCATCATTGTTATTCTCTTGATCATTGGAATTGCTAGTGTTTATCTCCAGTCCATCCAAACCACCTGTAATATCCGTAGATTCTGCAGCACTAGAAGACTCATTAATAGCACTTTTCTCGTCAAATTTCACATGCACAGTTTCTTGAATAGTAAGAGTTCTTTTGTTAAATACTCGATAAGATTTGCTATGTGGTGAGTAGCCAACAAAAATACCCTCATCGGATTTAGCATCAAATTTATCCAGATTTTCGCCAACTTTCAGAATATAGCATTTGCATCCAAATGGTTTTAAATGTGATAAGTTGGGAGTCAACTCTCTACAAAGCTCATAAGGTGTTTTCTTCAAAATGGGTCTGATGGACACACGATTTCAAATATAGCAAGAAGTATGTATAGCTTCAGCCCAAAAATATAAAGGCAATTTGTAATCATGAATCATGGTCCTAGCCATTTCTTGCAAAGTACGGTTTTTCCTCTCAACCACCCCATTTTGTTGTGGTGTCCTCGGGGCGTAAAAATTATGTGAATAACCTTTTGAAATGCAAAAATCATCAAAGCTAGTATTAAAAAATTCTCCTCCATGATCACTTCTAACTTTGACAATTGAAAAACCTTTTTCATTTTCAACCTTTTTACAAAATATTTTGAAAACATCAAAAGTTTCATGTTTGTGTGTCAAAAAATAAATCCAGGTGAAACGTAAAAAGTCATCGACAATAACAAAGTAATAATGCATACCACCTAAACTAGCAACCTTTGTGGTCCAAATAAATCCAAATGTATCAGTTGCAATGGCTTAGAAGTAGTTACAATGTTTTTAGGATTGAAACTACTTTTATGTTGTTTACCTAGTTGACATGCATCACAAAGCTTATCCCAATCAAAGCTAATTTGAGGTAAACCTCTCACTAGTTTCTTTTGAGCAAGCTTTGAGATTAGGTCCATACCAGCATGGCCTAATCTTCGATGCCAAAGCCAACTAGTCTCATGTGATGCAACTAAACATTTTAGATTATTTGAATCACTAAGTTTGATAGTATAGATGTTATTATAAGATGTACCCTTGAAAAGAATATCATCACCTTTTAAAATATATACTTTGTCATTTTTGAAATGAACCTTAAGGCCTACAGAGCATAGCTGACTCACACTTAACAAGTTATGTGCTAAACCATCAACAAGATTAACATTTTCAATGACCAAAAGAGGATGCTTACCAATTGTCACGACCTGCTTCCCTAAAATGGAGGCGAGACGTGAGAAGGTCCGCACGAGAGTGGAGCTGTGAAGCCCCAAACCCGATAAGCGTCAATAAAACATAAGCAGGTCCCTGTAACCACAACGGGACAACAATAATAACACAAGGAGAGTCTGAAATAAAATCTCATATCTCATAAATTGTCCAACATGAAAATAAGTTCAACATCCAGAAAAGCCACCAGGCTAAAAGAAAGAGTCTAAGGCCCAGAACAAGGCCAACAAAAGCAACAACGTAACAAAGTATAGGTGCTACGCACCGACAACAAAACCGCAGTCTAAACAAAAGGAAAACACAACGAAGACACTAGGACTGGTCCCCAGTGTCCACGTACTCCCCGTCAAACACGAGCTCGGGCTCGGCGTCAGCAAACACCTCGTTCTCAACAAGGTACTCAGGCTCGGGATCTAATATGTGCCACCCAAAAGAGTAAAGGGGCACATGT
>JAULAV010008218.1:0-10227 GCA_030789695.1 Scilla litardierei | reverse complement strand
CTCTTGGACAAACTTGGGCTCAGGCTCAGCGTCAGCAAAACACCACGTACTCAGCAACGGTCTCTGGCTCAAGGTCTAACATGTGACACCCAAAAGAGCAAGGGGCACATGTCTGCAAGTCTACAAGAGACTTGTGCAAGGAAACTGAACGTAGGTAAACAACCTAGTAGTTCTAGCATGAATGCAATGACATGGCAGTTTAAAGTATGAGTGCAACAAGTAAGGTAAGTAAAGTAAAGTACGAGCATGGCATTTGAAACATGGCATGGATGTCAAGTTTTACATGAACAAGCATAAGTACAAAGACAAGTCTAGTAAGCACGTCGTGCACAGAGTTCACGCCTTACAGCTAGAGTGGCTGATCGGGCCAACTCCTAAGCTGAGTGGTCGCTCAACCCTACCCCTCCACGTGTATCGAGCCAGGGCCTTACCCCCGAACGGGAATGCTCGCTTCTGGATCACAAGCCAGGAAGTGTTTTAACAAGTATGGCATAGGGGTGCACCTAGCCGGACAAGGAAGTATGAGTACAAGTATTGTAGCGTGTGCTACGAATGCGACATTCAATGCCTGGATGACATGACATGGCAAGTAGTAAGGCGTACAGGTAAGGAAAGTAAACGTGACAGTTTAGTATGCATGAACAACAAGTTTAAAGGGTTGGATCTAGCTTCGTTGTCAAGCTAGATCAATTTGGTGACGGATCTAGTTTCGTTGTCAAACTAGATCAAGTAGGCGTCTTGACGTGCGTTTATATTTCATATATTCACGCACATTTTCTTTTGTGTTTCCCCGTGTTTTTCGCCGTCTTTTATTCGTTTTCTTGTATTTTCTCGTTTTCTTTCACTTTTCTTTGTTTATCCATGATTGCAGGGGATTGACCGTGTAGGGGACGTTTAACGATGATATCTCAAGTCCCCGGAGCAACGGGAGGAGTCGCGCATGATCCAGGGGGTCAAACATCAAAGAATTCATCTTTCAGCCCCTCACCCGGTCGGTTGGTCATCTCCAACCGATCGGGTGATGCACGCGTGCACCACCCGGTCTCTGCCGCAGCTCATAAGGAAGTCACCCGACCGGTTCACAGACCGGTTCAGCGGGGGGCTGTTCTCTGTTTTTTCGAGCAAAATGCCAACCGATCGGGTGACTCTCACCCGATCGGTTCATCTGTAGCTGATGTTGAAGAGCTGAAGACACGGGCGTCCAACCGATCGCTTCACCCGACGGCTCTAAGATCCAACCGGTCACCCCAAGAACTCAACCGACCGGTTCATCTGACCGGGTGAAGATCCGCCTTTTTCTGTTTACTATTTGTAACGGATCACCCGATCGGTTGACCTGTCAACCGATCGGGTGACGTTTTTTCTGCGGGTTTGGACCCGAACCATTAGGGTTTCGAAGTGGGGCTATAAATACTCGAAGTTGGCCGACTGAAGAGATCTCTCTTCTCAGTTTTTTAGGGCTTTTGCCCCTTTCTCTTATGAGCTTTAGGTTAGATTAGATTAGGTCTTTTTGTTAATAAATCTTGTATTGGATTGAAGAATCAAACTCAAGATAAGTATTTCTTTCTCTTGTTCTCCATTTTTTGTGTTGTATTTCTTTTGCTTCATGATGAATGTTTGTATGTCTTTTGTGTTATTTGTTTATATGTTTTTCATCATGGAGTAGTATTGATGAATCCTAATACGGGTTAGGGTAGGATTGATGCTTGGAAACTTACATTAGACTTGGTTGCATGGCACGTGTTCGATGAAATGCGTCAATGGGGATTTCTAGCAATCTGGGTCCAATTCGTACGACAACACACTAGATGTGTTGGGGATTGGGGTCCGGTGCTTGTCCTGTCAAGATCCGCTTCGATGTATTGCTAGAAATCACATTCGACCTATTTGGCCATTAGGGTTACGCGGGGGCGTTTCATTGTCATTGGCGGGAGAAAGACCGCCTCTGACCGTCGGGCCAAGGGGGAATAAACTTGGCGGTTGACCCCCTAGCCATAGCTCACGCCCCCAGCGTAGACATCGAGTCCTCGCGCGCGGGAGCGGCTTGGACGAAGTGTTGGGAGATATCATTGTGGCCTTAATGCTCCCGGTTGCGGAAGGTGTTTATGGACACGGGAGTGCCCACCGTCCGGAACCGGGTAGGCCTAGCGTGCTTGGCACCGACCGGAATATCGGGCCAAGGAAGCTAGGTACCACCTTTTGGGGCAATGTCTCACCCTGGATCAAGTCAAATGCCAAGTGTCATGAGTGCTCTAGCCCGTGTTAGCGGGGATTCATTTTGTGTCATTTTTATTTCTTTCTTTTATTTCTACACTTCCACCCATATCATCCGCGTAGCTAGCACACGACCTAGGCGAGGCTAGTAGCCACTCAAGCCATCCACCTCCCTGTGTTCGATATACCCGCACCCTACACTAACCGTGCACTTGCGGTAAAACGACACCGCGCCCATACCGTAAACGGGGCGCCGGTCAAGTTTTTGGCACCGTTGCCGGGGAGGCGTTCGGTTTGATATTAGCTTAGCTTGGGTTCGTTAGACTACGCATAAAAACACAAAAAAAATTTCTTTTTCTTTTTTTTTAAAAAAAATAAATATTCAATAACCAAGAAATTTTCCCCCACCATTATATTATCTTTTTGTTATTTTCTTGTACTATTGACGCTCCTATCTAGTTTTCTTATTTTTGTTATCCATGTATCTTTGATATAATCATGTGGAGATCAAATTTTGATGCTCAGATGGGAGGATATGATCCTTATTCGGTTGTGGTTTGTGAGACTTGTGGGATGGCGGGGCATGTGTATTATGATTGCCCATTTACGCTCGAGAGCCTCCCCCTACACCAAGACCAAACATTTTCCCACAACCTTAACCCAAACACCTTCCATCCATTTCCTCAACCTTATACCCCTCCACAAACACAAGAAGAATCAAGCCTCGTGTCTCTCCTTGAAAGTGCCATGTTTAACCAAGGCCAAATATTACAAAACTTAATGGTACCAATCACCGAGCCGACACCGAGGAGAGGGGATGAAGGAGAGGATATACCCACTTTCATGGTTGAGACCACCATGCCATCGGCCACCATAGACACATCTCAAGCCGATACCCCATTTTTCCATCACTACCACTTGGATGACGAAGCATTTTTTGATGATGATAGTGAGGATGGGGAGAATTATCTAGGATCTGTGGGAGAGATTTCTTGTCTTGATTTGGATACCCCACATGAGTCCTATGAGAGCATTGAGGAGTTTACAGAGATTATGCATACCGGCGAGGAGGATGTGCGTGAGGACGAGGACACCACGACCACATACGAGGGGTCCGCTCCACATCCACCTCCAGAGCCATCTCTGTCACAGCTTCTTCCTTGGTCCGTGGTCAACCACGAGGATGTCATTCAGGACATCGGGTAGATGGAGGAGCATGAGCATATCGTCGAGGAGGATGTGCATGAGGGCTTGGATGAGATCGTCCACTTCATGGAGCCTGAGCCACATCTACCTCTACCGTCACGCTCCACTTCTTCTGCGGCTGAGTATCTACTTGAGCATATTGCCCCTATTCAGGGAGATTTTCATACTCACTCTCACTCCACATTTGAGTCTCGCTTTTCACGTCTTATTTCTTTAGACTCATATATTTTTGACACGCCATATCTCTCGCAGGACACAGGATCTACTTCCCTTGAGGTATGTTGCGGTGCGTCACTACCTGGAGAGCCACTTCTCATGGAGAGCGAGAATTCGGTCGTCACTAGTACAGAGGATAGCGACCCATTCTCAGGGAGTATTCGTCACCCGTCTATTATTTTTCCATCTTATGTTGACGATTATCTCTGGGATACATTTATTTTGGGAAATAATTTCTTGCCATGGACTAATGCACCTCGTCCTTTGCAGGTCACAGGTGGACACCTACGAGGGATGCTTGGAGGTGCATTGCTTGGGTCCATTGGCACACGTGGCACAGCGCTTCTGGCGGAGCCACAGAAGGAGCAGTTAGAGCAGCTACCTGCCCCACTCCAGATCTTGGATCCGCCTATGCTCAGGTGTATCCTAATCCAGTAGTGTAAAAATTTACCGCTTTCTAGTTTAGATTTGAATAATCTCGTCTCCTCTCATTAGCGAGGGGAGCGTATCTAGGATTTGCTTTTGCATCTTAATAACCCTTCATGCCGTGCCCTTCTATCATTTCACCCCACATCCTCTCCCGAGGAAAATGAGCACACTGTCTCTCCTGCATTTTGATTTCTTTCTTTTCTTTTCCGATCTTCCCCTTGCATATTTCTGCATCACATTGATCATATCGTTTCGCTGGCATTGTCATGTTCAGCTTGGGGGAAATTGATTTGTGTGCATGTTTTCGTGTGTCGTTGTTGTGTGTTTGTGTCTTTGAGTCCTTCGTCGTGTTTTATATCTTTTATTTGAGTGTTTCTTTTTCTTTATTTTTTTTAGTTTCGTTCATGTGTTTTTCATGTTTTTCACTTTTTGTGTCGGTGCGCACCCCCCCCATTTCCTTTGCCCTCCCGTATAAACTATTATTGCATTGAGGGCAATGCAAGTTTCAGCTTGGGGGAGTCGCACTTCGTGCGTCATTTGTCTCTTTTTCTTTGTTTTTGAGTCGTTTTTCTTCGTGTTTTTCTTTTTTTTCTTCTCTTCTTTTGTCCTCCCTCCTAGAGATGACCCCATATGATGAATTGCCACAAAATCACACACACCTAGCATGGCACCGATAATCACACTCACTGACCCTAGGATATCGAGTCCTCTTGCATTTCACGCTTCGTGGGTCCACTTTGCTTCTATGTGAGTCGTGTGTCATGTTTAGCTTATAGTGTGCTTCTACTTTGTGATGTTGATTTATATACCTACCCTTGGTTGACCCCTAGATTATCATGCTTTGATATTGAATATGCGGTATTTGCTTCTAATGTCTGCTTCTATATGCATGCTATATATATCGTATACTTCATTTCGCATGTGTCGGGATTCCACAAACAAGGATTAGGATAACCCATTTAGCCTATGCTCTGATTAGCGAGAAATATTTCCTTTGCCCAAGTGTTTAGATTTCGATTTCTTTTTTATTTTACTTGGTGCAAATCCCCTCGTCGTGTACTGTTCTCCCACTTGGGAGAGTACACATGTAAATATCCCAATTCCCAAAAATCCAAAAAAAGGAGAAAAGAAAAGAAAAACCCAAAAAGATGAGAAATGAAAAGAAAAGAAAGAAAAAAATATACAAATACCCAAAACCCAAAAAAAATTCCAGTGTGAATATTTTCCTACTTGCCGAGAATAAAGGGAAGGCGAGAATTTGCACCGAGTGTTCTACTCCACATCATCTCAACCCCCATCGTTTTCGAAAACACTTGGCTTAGGAACTTTTTAGCTATTATCTAGGCTTTAGTGTGGTGATTTCCTTAACCCTAGTTGTGGAGTCCATGACGCATGATATGTTTCGATTCTTGCTCTATTCTCATGCATGCTTGAACCATATATTCACCGCTTAATTCAATTCGAATCGACATTTGGGTCATATCTTGGATCTGTGTATATCGAGCTTTATTGCACAATGTAGATAGTGACACCGTTTGCTAGCACACGACCACGCTCACTCGCGCTTCACCGCGTGGGCCCACGGCACTCGTCTGGACTCGTATTCCTTGGTTTATTGATGTGATTTGGCGTTCGCTTGCTTGGTGTGTCATTTTTGATTTTGTTGGCCCTAACGGGTGATCTAGGATATAGAGTTTTCTTTTTCTCTCTTTCTCTCTATTTTCTCTCTCCGAGCTCCTACTCTCACTCGTCTTTCTCGAGGACGAGGAAGAGTTCAGCTTGGGGGATTTTGACGTGCGTTTATATTTCATATATTCACGCACGTTTTCTTTTGTGTTTCCCCGTGTTTTTCGCCGTCTTTTATTCGTTTTCTTGTATTTTCTCGTTTTCTTTCACTTTTCTTTGTTTATCCATGATTGCAGGGGATTGACCGTGTAGGGGACGTTTAACGATGATATCTCAAGTCCCCGAAGCAACGGGAGGAGTCGCGCGTGATCCACGGGGTCAAACGTCAAAGAATTCATCTTTCAGCCCCTCACCCGGTCGGTTGGTCATCTCCAACCGATCGGGTGATGCACGCGTGCACCACCCGGTCTCTGCCGCAGCTCATAAGGAAGTCACCCGACCGGTTCACAGACCGGTTCAGCGGGGGGCTGTTCTCTGTTTTTTCGAGCAAAATGCCAACCGATCGGGTGACTCTCACCCGATCGGTTCATCTGTAGCTGATGTTGAAGAGTTGAAGACACGGGCATCCAACCGATCGCTTCACCCGACGGCTCCAAGATCCAACCGGTCACCCCAAGAACTCAACCGACCGGTTCATCTGACCGGGTGAAGCTCCGCCTTTTTCTGTTTACTATTTGTAACGGATCACCCGATCGGTTGACCTGTCAACCGATCGGGTGACGTTTTTTCTGCGGGTTTGGACCCGAACCATTAGGGTTTCGAAGTGGGGCTATAAATACTCGAAGTTGGCCGACTGAAGAGATCTCTCTTCTCAGTTTTTTAGGGCTTTTGCCCCTTTCTCTTGTGAGCTTTAGGTTAGATTAGATTAGGTCTTTTTGTTAATAAATCTTGTATTGGATTGAAGAATCAAACTCAAGATAAGTATTTCTTTCTCTTGTTCTCCATTTTTTGTGTTGTATTTCTTTTGCTTCATGATGAATGTTTGTATGTCTTTTGTGTTGTTTGTTTATATGTTTTTCATCATGGAGTAGTATTGATGAATCCTAATACGGGTTAGGGTAGGATTGATGCTTGGAAACTTACATTAGACTTGGTTGCATGGCACGTGTTCGATGAAATGCGTCAATGGGGATTTCTAGCAATCTGGGTCCAATTCGTACGACAACACACTAGATGTGTTGGGGATTGGGGTCCGGTGCTTGTCCTGTCAAGATCCTCTTCGATGTATTGCTAGAAATCACATTCGACCGATTTGGCCATTAGGGTTACGCGGGGGCGTTTCATTGTCATTGGCGGGAGAAAGACCGCCTCTGACCGTCGGGCCAAGGGGGAATAAACTTGGCGGTTGACCCCCTAGCCATAGCTCACACCCCCAGCGTAGACATCGAGTCCTCTCGCGCGGGAGCGGCTTGGACGAAGTGTTGGGAGATATCATTGTGGCCTTAATGCTCCCGGTTGCGGAAGGTGTTTATGGACACGGGAGTGCCCACCGTCCGGAACCGGGTAGGCCTAGCGTGCTTGGCACCGACCGGAATATCGGGCCAAGGAAGCTAGGTACCACCTTTTGGGGCAATGTCTCACCCTGGATCAAGTCAAATGCCAAGTGTCATGAGTGCTCTAGCCCGTGTTAGCGGGGATTCATTTTGTGTCATTTTTATTTCTTTCTTTTATTTCTACACTTCCACCCATATCATCCGCGTAGCTAGCACACGACCTAGGCGAGGCTAGTAGCCACTCAAGCCATCCACCTCCCTGTGTTCAATATACCCGCACCCTACACTAACCGTGCACTTGCGGTAAAACGACACCGCGCCCATACCGTAAACGGGGCGCCGGTCAAGTCTAGCCAGCTATCATTTCACTGACTAGTCTCTTTTTCGCTAAAAACAAGGAAGTGGCCTAAAAACATGGCCCCACACAAGAGTTGGCAAGTTTCACTTGCCTGCAAGTACAATGTCTGAGAAACACCGTCCAAGGGAGTCCAAGTCACAAATAACCTATGTGCACAAGTCCACCGGCCTAAAGTCCATATTATTAATCTTGATTAGTGAATTTAAAAAATTTAAAACATTTTAAAAACATCAGTTTTAGTCTTGATTAACAGGCAATGGGTTGGGGGTCCTAGGGGTGCAAAGCGTTACCTCAACACGACGCGAAATCTACACTAGCGTCGGGTAGCGACGCCAGGGGTTGGAATAAGAGAACGCGCTCCAAGTCCTGATTCCAATATAGATTCCTCGCTGGAAAGTTCAAAGCATCAACCGGAGCAACGGTTCCAGATTCCAAAGCTAGCACGTGTGACGATGGCTACGACGTGTCGCAACGTCGTACACGGCCAATCGTCGGAGAGAAAGCACCTAGGTGGGGCCCACAATAGTCCTAGGGACCAATGGGGGACCCACAATAACTCTTGAGAACTTGGGGGCCCACGGTGGCAAGTGGTGCGACGGGTGCGGGGTTGCGACGTTTGGCTCTCGGTCGTACAGCCTCGGTGCGGGGGATTTCATCGGTCGGTGCGGGGGAACGGGGCTTGTGCAGCGCTTGGGTCGGTCGCGAGCAGCGGGCGGGAGCTTGGTGCGGAGACTTGCTTCGGTCGGAGCGGGCGGATGCGGAAGGAACGGTCGGTTGGGCGCTGCGGGCAAGCGTTGCAACGTTGCAACCGTTGCAACGAAGAGGGTGCGGGCGGGAGTGTCGGTCGGGCACGGAGTGGTGTGGGGGTGCGGAGCGGGTCTGCGAAGCGGGGTTTGTGTGGTGCGGAGCGGGGCGTGCGGAGCGGCCAAGCTCTCGGTCAGACCGAGAGCTCCTCTCGGTCGGAGCGGGAGAACGGAGCGGGCGGCTGCAGCGGGTGCGGACGAGGCTTGGTGCGGCTTGGGCGTCGGTCAGGGCGGGGAATTTGGGCCTGTTTCATCGGTCGGTGCGGGGGAAGTTCGTCGCAACGTTGCGACGATTCGTCGCAATGTCAAATTTGGGTTTTGGAAGCGGCTAGGGTTATTTTCTTGTGAAAATAGGTCTTCCTAGAGGTTGTTTATATAGTGTAGATGTGTTGACTTGGTCTAGGGCTAATCCTAATGGGATTAGGAGTTTAAAATAATTTAAAATTCAAATCTACTCTTCCTAATCACATAGGGATTGGGTGCGGCCAATATAGGGGCTAAGATTTGGCTCAAAAATTATTTAAAACATTTGAAACTCAAATAAATTTTATTTGGCTGAAAATAATTTAAAACGTAATTATTAAAAATATTATAAACCTTGCTAAAAATATAAAACTGGTCAAATAAACTCCAAAAATTATAAAATAAATATCGTGGTGATCGTGATGACGAAAGTGAGCTAACTAAGAAGACGGATCTCAATTTCGACATCGGACGACGAAACTAAAAATAGAAACGTCTCCCGTCAAAAGTGAGAATCGCAACGTCTCATCGAATAAGATTAAATTGTGGGAAAACGACTCGAGAAACATCTTTCCAAATTAGTGCCGCAATTTACTACTCTCAGAGACGTTCACAACGGCATATCACAACAAAGTGTTCACAAACAAACGAAGTCTAAAATAAACACGTGCACGGTCAAGAGCACGTGCACGAACAACGTACAACGAAAAGTGGTCGTTACAGAGGCTTATCAAGAAAGTAATCGCTTTGCAGAATTCCAAGATTGTTGAAAGCAACGAACAAAGAAGATGACTTTCTCTTGCAAACCTGCAACACATGATATATATAAAAATAATACAAAACAAAAGAATAACACGCACTTGACACTAAGATTTGTACCGGTTCCATCCTAAACATGGTGTACGTCCAATTGGAGAGATCACTAATGCTTCAATAATTTTGGATTACAAGTAATGACATTTCGTTCAAGGGAATAAACTAAACCCATTCAGAATTCAGAGAACAAAACTATGGAGAAAACTCTCAAAGAACCCCTCCATTGTCACTCAGTTTGCCCTCTGTATTTTCTACATGTAGTCGCAAACCTTACAGAGAAATTTGCTTAAAAATCAAGCAAGAAGCGCAAAAAAAAACCTAGCCAAAAAAAAACACACACACATATAGTTAACGGATCAGTGGGTTGAATCCAAATCGGATTCTGAATCCGAACCTGCATCCGCTGCATTTCTGTGCCTGCTTCGTGTCGGCGTTGCTCTTCCCCGTCCGATCGTTGCGGAGACTGCCCGGTTTCGCCATATGGCCGTGCATGCCAATTGCGTTGCGTGCGCTGCTACGAACCCACGCCCGCACAATGCATGTGAAGCACGTACTATGCGTGCCCACGCTGGCCATGCAACATGTGCCCGTGGGCCGACCGTTGGGCTGCATTCTGCGTTGAAAAAATCCATATAAATATCCTTTGGACTGGGCTTCAATAAGCTTGTTTATTCGGGATCCAGAAAATCTCCCAAAAATATCCAAAAAATCTCTAAAAAATCTTCATAAACCTCATATTAATCTTAAGATATCTTTATATTTT
>JAULAV010008217.1:0-60625 GCA_030789695.1 Scilla litardierei | reverse complement strand
ATAAAATAGCCCAGAGCTCAGAAGAATCTGCAAAAATGTCCGTTGGAACTGGGAGATTGCCATGTTCATCTTAAAAATACGAGAAAATCTCCGTTGGAACAGTGAGAATGCCATCTTCAACTGGAAAATAAGACTACATTAGGCCAAACATTCATATCATTTAATAAAATGATCCATATCTTCCATAAAACTAAAAATATATCCATAAGCTAACAACAATCAGTAAAAATGTCCACTGGAACTGGTAGATCGCAATATTCACCTGAAAAAATAAGAGAAGAAAAACACGGGATATAAAACTCATATCAGTAAATTAAAATTTTATATCTTCTATAAAATGTAGAAAATAGCATCGAGCTTCGAAAAAACCGTAAAAATTTCCGTTGGAACCGGAAGATAGCTATCTTCATCTGAAAAATAAGAGTAGCCAAAATTAGGCCAAAAACCAAATCATTAATAAAAATATCCATATCTTTAAGAAAATTTAGAAAATAGCCTAAGACAGAATAATCTACAAAATATCCGTAGGAACCGGGAGATTGCCATCTTCAACTGAAAAATAGGAGAAGACAAATTTAGGCAAAAAAATCATATCATTTAATAAAAAGATCCATAACTTCCCGGAAATGTTGGAAATAGACTCAATGAAAAACCTACAAAAATATCCGTTGAAACCAGGATATCGCCATCTTCAACTGAAAAAAGTAAGGGAATACAAAATTAGGCTAAAAATCATATCATTTAATAAAAGACTCATATCTACATAAAATATAGAAAATAGACCCGAGCACAGAAAAATCCCTAAAAATACGTTGGAACAGGGAGATCGCCATCTTCAACTAAAAAAATAAGAGAAGATAAAATTAGGCCAAAATGTTATCATTTAATAAAATGATGCATATCTTCCAGAAAATGCAGAAAATAGCCTCGAGCTCAGAAAAATCCGTGAAGATGTCTGTTGGAACATGGAGATCGCTATCTTCAAGTGAAAAATAAGAGAAGACAAAATTAGGCAAAAAAATCATAATATTTAACTAATGGATGCATGTCTTCTAGAAAACACAGAAAATAGCTCCGAGCTAAGTAAAATATGCAAAAATGTCTGTTTGAACTGGGAGATCACCATCTTCTATTGAAAAATAAGAGAACCAAAATTAGGCTCTAAAATCATATCTTTTAATTTAAAGAAAAATATCTTACAAAAAAATTTAGAAAATAGTCAGGAGCTCAGAAAAAACCGCAAAAGTGTCCATTGGAACCAGGAGATTGCCATCTTAATATGAAAAAAAGAAGAAAAATTAAGCTTAAAAACCAAATTATATAATAAAAAGATCCATTCTTCTAGAAATGTAGAAAATAGCTTCTAGGTCAAAAAAGTCCACAAAAATATCTATTGGAACCGAGACAACGCCATCTTCAACTAAAAAATAAGAGAAGACAAAATTAGGCCAAAAATAATATCTTTTAATAAAATGATCCATATCTTCCATAAAATGTAGAAAAATTGCCCTGAACATAGAAAATCTGCAAAAATATCAGTTGGAACCAGGAGATTGTCATCTTCATCGGAAAATTATGAGAAGACAAAATTAGGCCAAAAATATTATTTATTAAAAAGATACATATCTTCCAAAAAAAATAGAAAAAATTTTCTAGGTCAAAAATGTCCATTGGAACCGGGAGAATGCCATCTTAAACTAAAAAAGTAAGAGAAGACAAAAGTAGGCCAAAAAATCATATCATTTAATAAAATGATCCATATCTTTCCTAAAATGTAGAAAAATAGCCCCATGGTAGCAAAAATCTGTTAGGAGATTCAACTGAAAAAAGAGAATACAATTGTAGGATTTAAAATTTATATCATTTAATAAAAAGATCCATATCTTCCATAAAATGTAGAAAATACCACCGAGCTGCTAAAAATCTGCAATTATGTCCATTGGAATCGGCAGATTGCCATCTTCAACAGAAAAATAAGAGAAGACAAAATTAGGCCAAAAATCATATTATTTAAAAAAGATGCATATCTTCCAGAAAATTTAGAAAATAGACCCGAGGTCAGAATAATCTACAAAAATGTCTGTTGGAACCGGGAAGTCGCCATCTTTAACATGTAAAAAAGAGAAGACAAAAGTTGGCCAAAAATCATATCATTTCATTACAAAATACATTCTTGCAGAAAATGTAGAAAAATAGTCTCAAGCTAAGAAAAGTCTGCAAAAATGTCTGTTGGGACCGGTAAATTGCCTCCTTCACCTAAAAAATAAGAGAAGAAAAATATAGGATATAAAAATTATCTCATTTAATAAAAAGATACATATCTTCCATAAAATGTAGAAAATAGCACCGAGCTCAGAAAAATCAGCAAAAATATCAGTTGGAACCGGGAGATTACCATCTTCAACTAAAAAATAAGGGAATCGAAAATTTAGCCAAAACTCAAATCATTTAATAAAAAGATCCATATCTTCTAGAAAATTTAAAAAATAGCCTCGATGTCAGAATAATATGCAAAATGTGTCCGTTGGAATCGGGAGATTGACATCTTTAGCTAAAAATAAGAGAAGACAAAATTTGTCCAAAAAATAATATCATATAATAAAAAGATCCATAACTTCTTGAAAATGTAAAACAATAGACTCAAGTTTAGAAAAATCCGCAAAAATATCCGTTGAAACCGGTCGATTGCCATCTTCAACTGGAAAATAAGTGAAGACAAAATTAGACTATGAAAATCATATCATTTAATATAAAGATCCATATCTGATATAAAATGTAGAAAATAGCCGGAGCTCAAAAAAATCTGCATAAATGTAAAGTGGAACCGGGAGATCACCATCATTAACTGAAAAAAGAGAAGACAAAATTGGCCAAAAAATCATATCATTTAACAAAAATATCCATATCTTCAAAAAGGTAGAAAAATAGTCCCAAGCTAAGAAAAATCCTTTAAAACGTCTGTTGAAATGGGTAGATCGTCATCTTCAATTAAAAAAATAAGAGAAGACAAATGTAGGCTATAAAAATCATATCACTTAATTAAAAGATACTCATCTTTCATAAAATATAAAAATAGCACCGAGCTCATAAAAATCCACAAAAATATCTGTTGGAACCGAGAGATCACCAACTTTAATTGAAAAATAAGAGAATATAAAATTAGGACAAAAATCATATCATTTAATAAAAGATCCATATATTCCAAAAAATTTAGAAAATAGCCCCGAGATCAGAATAATACGCAAAAATGTCCGTTGGAACCGAAATGTTGGCATCTTCAACTAAAAAATAACAGAATACAAAATTAAAATTTAAAAATCATATCATTTAATATAAATATCTGTATCTTCCAAAATATGTAGAAAATAGCCTGCATCTCAGAAAAATCCGCAAAAATTACTGCTGGGACCGAGAGATCGCCATCTTCAGCTGAGAAAAAATAAAAGAAGACAAACGTAGGCCATAAAATTAATATCATTTAATAAAAAGTTCTATATCTTATATAAAACGTAGAAATTAGCACCGAGCATAAAACAATCCGCAAAAATGTTTGTTGGAATCGGGAGATCGCCATCGTTAACTGCAAAATAAGAGAAGACAAAATTAGGCTATAAAAATCATACCATTTAATATAAAGATTTATATCTTAAAGAAAATGTATAAATATCTCGGAGCTCAGAAAAATCCGTAAAAATTTTCGTTGGAACTAGGAGATCGTTATCTGGCTTAATTTCGAAAAACTACCACATAATTTCGCTGAATTCCAAAAACAATACCTCTTATTTTGATATAATTACAAAACTACCTCATACTTTTCAGGTTTCGATAAACTCCCTCATCCACATATCCACATCTCCCTCACCATTTCCCTTTGCCCTCTATCCATCGTTGTCCATCCCCATTCTGTCCACCGCCACCCTTGTCCCACTCCCCCCCACTGTCCTCCCCCACTGCCACCCTTCGCCCTCCATCCATCGCTGCATATCCCCCATCCCCTCACTGCCACCCTCCTCCCCCTCACCCCCCTCACCCCCACCGTCCGTCGCCCCACTCCCCCTTCCTCCACCATAATCCCGCGCCCCCTGCCCCCACCGTCGCACTCATCCACCACTTCCCCCACCGTCTGCCGCCCCACTCCCCCTTCCTCCACCATAGTCCCCGCGCCCCCTGCCCCCACCATCGCACTCATCCACCTCTTCCCCCACCGTCGCCCGCCTCCCTCCTCCACCATCCACATATATCAAAGTTTGAGGTAGTTCTATGAAATTAAACCAAAGTATAAGGTAGTTCTATGAAATTGAAACAAAGTATGAGGTAGTTCTATGAAACCAAAGTATGAGGGAGTATAACGAAACCTGAAAAGTATGAGGCAGTTTTGCTATTATATCAAAATAAGAGGCATTTTTTGGAAATCAGCGGAAGTATGGGGTAGTTTTTTGAAAATAAGCCTCGTTATCTTCATCTGAAAAAGAGAGAAGACAATATTAGGCCAAAAAATCATATCATTTCATAAAAAGATCCACATCTTCCAGAAAATGTAGGAAAACAGTCTCATGCTAAGAAAAATCTGCAAAAAGGTCTATTGGAACCAGGAGATTGCCATCTTCAACTCAAAAATCAAGAGAAGACAAACGTAGTCTATAAAAATCATATAATTTATAAGAATGTAGAAAATAGCACCGAGATTATAAAAATCCACAAAAATATCCGTTGGAACAGGGAGAACGATATCTTAACCTGAAAAATAAGAGAAGCCAAAGTAAGCCAAAAATCATATTATTTAAAAAGGGATCAATATCTTCCAGAAAATTTCGAAAATAGTCCCGAGGTCCGAATTATACACAAAATGTCCGTTAGAAACGGGAGATCGCTATCTTCAACTAAAAAATAAAAGAAGACAAAATTAGGCTTAAAACATATCATTTAACAAAAAGATCCACAACTTCTCGAAAATGTAGAAAAATAGCCCCAAGCTCAAAAAAATCCACAAAAATGTCCCTTGGAACCGGGAGATCGCCATGTTCAACTGAAAAATGAGAAATGGCAAAATTAGGTTATAACAATAATATCATTTAATATAAAGATTTATAATAAACAAAAAATATATAAAATAGCTCGTAGCTCAAAATAAATCCACACAAATGTATATTGGAACCGAGAGATAGCCATCTTCAAAGTAAAAAAAAGAAGACAAAATTAGGCCAAAAAATCGTATCATTTCATAAAAGGATACATATCTTACAGAAAAATGTAGAAAAATAGTCCTAAAGCTAAAATCTGCAAAAATGTCCGTTGGAACCGGAGATCGCCATCTTCAACTGAAAACATAAGAGAATACACAGTAGGCTATAAAAATCGTATTATTTAATAAAAAGTTCTATACCTTCCATTAAATGTACAAAATAGCATCGAGCACAAAAAATACGTAAAAATGTCCGTTGGAATCGAGAGATCGGCATCTTCAAATTAAAAATAAGAGAAGACAAAATTAGGCTATAAAAACATATCATTTAATAAAAAGATACATAACTTTCCGAAAATGTAGAAAGTAGACCTGAGCTCAGAAAAATCCGCAAAAATGTTCGTTGAAACCGGGTGATCTACATATTCAACTGAAAAAATAAGAGAAGAATATGTCAAAAATTCATATCATTTAATAAAAATATCTATAACTTCCCGAAAATATAGAAACATAGCCCCGAGCTCAGAACAATCGACAAAAATATCCGTTGGAACCGGGGGATCGCCTTCTTCAACTAAATAATAAGAGAAGACAAAATTAGGTTATAAAAATCATATCATTTAATATAAAGATTCATATCATACAGAAAACATAGAAAATAGATCGGAGCTCAGAAAAATCCGAAAAATGTCCATTGGAACCGGGAGATCGCCATCTTTAACTAAAAAATAAAAGATGACAAAATTAGGCCAAAAAATCATATCATTTCATAAAAAGATATATATCTGCCATAAAATGTAGAAAATAGCATCGAGATCAGAAAAATCTGCATAAATGTCTGTTGGAACAGGGAGATCACAATATTCAACTGAAAAAAGAGAAGACAAAATTAGGCCAACAAAATCATATCATTTAATAAAAAATTCATATCTTCAAGAAAATGTAGAAAAAAAGTCCAAAGCTAAGAAAAATCCACAAAAATGTCTGTTGGAACTTGGAGCTTGTCTTCTTCAACTGAAAAATATAAGAAGACAAAATTAGGCTATAAAAATCTTGTCATTTAATAAAGAGATCCATATCTTTAATCAAATGTAGAAAATATCCTGAAGTTCAAAAAAATCCGCAAAAATGTCCGTTGGAACTGGAAGATCACTATCTTAACCTGAAAAAATAAGAGAAGGAAAAATTATGCCAAAAATCATATCATTTAATAAATAGATCCATGTCTTTCAAAAAATGTAGAAAATAGTCTCGCGGTCAGAAATATCCGCCAAAATGTCTGTTGGTACCATGAGATCGCTATTTTCATCTGAAAAATAAGAGAAGACAAACTTAGTATACGAAAATAATATCGTTTTAATAAAAGATCAAAAAAATGTCTATTGAAACCGGCAGATCGCCATCTTCAACTGAAAAGTAAGAGAATACAAACTTAGGATATAATAAACATATCATTTAATAAAAAGTACTTGTCTCCAATAAAATGTAGAAAATAGCCCCGAGCTCAGAAAAATTCGTAAATTTGTCTGTTGGAATCGGGAGATCGACATTTTCAACTGAAAAATATAAGAAGACAAAATTAGGCTATAAAAATCCCAAGATTTAATATAAAGATTCATATCCTTTAGAAAATGTTGAAAATAGCCCAGATCTCGGAAAAATGTGCAAAATGTCTGTTAGAACCATGAGATCACCATCTTCAACAAAAAAAATAAGAGAAGACAAAATAAGGCTATAAAAATTATCTCATTTAGTATAAATATCCAGGTCTTACAGAAAATGTAGAAAATTGCCCGGAGATAAGAACAATTAGCAAAAAAAGTCTGTTAGAACTGGGAGATCGCCATATTCAACGAAAAAAATAAGAGAAGATAAAATTAGGCCCAAAAACCATATTATTTAATTAAAAGATACATATCTTCCAGAAAATATAAAGAATAGGCTCGATGTCAGAAAAATCCGCAAAATTGTCCATTGGAACAGAGAGATCACCATCTTCAACTAAAAAAATAAGAGGAGACAAACTTAGGCTATAAAAATCATCATTTAATAAAAGATCAATATCCTCAATTAATTGTATGAAATAGCCCCGAGCTAAAAAACCGCAAAAATGTTCGTTGGAAACAAGAGTTCACCATCTTCAACTGAAAAATAAGAGAAGACAAACTTAGGCTATAAAAATCATATCATTTAATAAAAGATTCATATCTTCCATAAAATATCGAAAATAGCCCCAGCTCAGAAAAATCTGCAAAAATGTCCGTTAGAACTGGAAGATCACCATCTTCAACAAAAAAATAAGAGAAGATAAAATAAGGACTAAAAACAAGAGAAGATAAAATTAGGATATAAAAATTATATCATTTAATATAAAGATCACATGTCTTACAGAAAATGTAGAAAATTGTCCGGAGCTAAGAAAAATTCATTAAAAGGTCCGTTGGAACTTGGAGATCGACATATTCTACAAAAAAAATAAGAGAAGACAAAATTAGGCCCAAAAATCATATTATTTAATAAAAAGATACTTATCTTCCAACAAATAAAAGAAAATTGGCTCGAGGTCAGAAACATTCACAAAAATATCCGTTGGAACCGGGAGATTGCCATTGATGTGAAACCAGTGAGGTGGCCTGATTTTCACGACGTATGTTATTCAAGGAACTTGGAACAAACTTAAAAAGAAGGATATATCACAACCACGAACACGAGTTTAACAAATCCACATAGCAACACACTTGGGTTGAAGCATGAATTGGTGGATTTTGTGAATTTGGATCACTAATCTTAAAAGGAAGATTGCCAAGGCAAGGTTTTACAAGCGCTAAATAAGATATAAAAACTCTCAAAATTTGTGACGAACACTCAATTTTGAATTGATAATCTGATTGATTCATGCTTGTTACAAAAGGATTACATGCTCTATTTATATGTAAAGCTTGGAAGCTTAAAATACCCTCTAATTAAGGACAACTAATGTCTTTTGGTAGCCCATTAGTCATCATAATGACCTGGAATAAGTAAAAGACATAAATATGACCTTGGGAAGACCAAAAGACAACCTGAAATTATGAGCCTACTGACATGCACAAAAATACATTTATAATTCATAAGTTTATGCTTCTTGGGTCTAGATGTCTCCAATGAATTCAAATTTAAAGGTGGTTATTGCACTTGACACTTCAGCTTCCCAATGAATTAGATTTAAAGGTGGTTGTTGCACTTGACTCTTCAGCTTCCCCATGAATTCAGATTTAATGGTGGTTGTTGCACTTGATTCTTTAGCTTCCCCGTGAATTTAGATTTATTGGATGCAAATGACTCTTGATCTTCCCCATGAATTCTGATTTATTGTTGCACATGACTCTTGATCTTCCTCCATGAATGCATTCAGATTTATGGCCACACGACTCTTGATCTTCCCCCATGAATGCATTCAGAATTATGGCCATAATTTCTTGGGCATAGCAAGACTAAGGCTTCTTTGTGAGCACAACTTTCTGGGGCCAGCAATGCTTCAAATAGGGTTCCAATTGCATTTTGCATTCTTTTTACCATTCCTCTTGTTATTGGGCCTTCAATTAGAATTTGGTCTTCATTTTGTAAGTTGATGGGCTGGATCAACCATTTTCAGCTAAAAATAAGAGAAGATAAACTTAGGCTATAAAAATCATCATTTGTTTAAAAGATTCATATCCTCAATTAACTTTATAAACTAACACCGAGCTCAGAAAAATCCACAAAAATGTCCATTGGAAACAAGAGATCGCCATCTTCAACTGAAAAATAAGAGAAGAAAAACGTAGGATATAAAAATCATATCAGTAAATTAAACATTCATATCTTCCTTAAAATGTATAAAATAGCACCGAGCTTCGAAAAATCTGCAAAAATTTCCGTTGGAACCGGAAGATAGCCATCTTCAACTGAAAAAAATAAGAGTAGCCAAAATTAGGCCAAAAATCATATCATTAATTAAAAATTTAGAAAATAGCCTAAGGACAGAATCCGTAGGAACCGGGAGATCACCATCTTCAACTAAAAACAGGAGAAGAAAAATTTAGGCCAAAAAGCATATCATTTAATAAAAAGATTCATAACTTCCTGAAAATTTTAGAAATAGACTCGAGCTCAGAAAAATCTGCAAAAATATCTGTTGAAATCGGGATATCGCCATCTTCAACTGCAAAAAATAAGGGAAGACAAAATTAGGTAAAAATCATATCATTTAATAAAAAGATCCATAACTTCCTAAAAATGTTGGAAATAGAGTCGAGCTCAGAAAAATCCACAAAAATATCCATTGAAACCGGGATATCGCCATCTTCAACTGCAAAAAATAAGGGAAGACAAAATTATGTTGAAAATCATATCATTTAATAAAAAGATTCACATCTACAATGAAATATAGAAAATAGCCCCGAGCACAGAAAAATCCCTAAAAATACCCGGTGGAACATTGAGATCGACATCTTTAACTAAAAATAAGAGAAGATAAAATTAGGCCAAAATTGTTATCATTTAATAAAATGATCAATATCTACCAGAATATGCAGAAAATAGCCCCGAGCTCAGAAAAATCCGTGAAAATGTCCGTTGGAACATGGAGATCGCTATCTTCAACTGAAAAATAAGAGAAGACAAAATTAGGCAAAAATCATAATATTTAATATATGCATATCTTCCTGAAAATACAGAAAATAGCTCCGAGATAAGTAAAATCCGCAAAAAATGCCAGTTTGAACCAGGAAATCACTATCTTCTATTGAAAAATAAGAGAAGACAAAATTAGGCTCTAAAATTATATCTTTTAATTTAAAGAAAAATATCTTACAAAAAATTTAGAAAATAGCCAAGAGCTCAGAAAAAACCTCAAAAATATCCATTGGAACCAGGAGATCACCATGTTAATCTAAAAAAGAAGACAAAATTAAGCTTTAAAACCAAATTATATAATAAAAAGATCCATACCTTCCTAAAAATGTAGAAAATAGTTTCTAAGTCAAAAAAATCCGCAAAAATATCCCTTAGAACCAAGAGAACGCCATCTTCAACTGCAAAATAAGGAAGACAAAATTAGGCCAAAAAATATATCATTTAATAAAATGATACATATCTTCCATAAAATGTAGAAAAATTGCACTGAACTTAGAAAATATGCAAAAATGTCAGTTGGAACCGGGTGATTGCCATCTTCATCTGAAAAATATGAGAAGACAAAATTAGGCCTAAAAACTTATTGTTTAGTAAAAGATACATATCTTCCAGAAAATATAGAAAATATTCTCTAGGTCAAAAATCCGCAAAAATGTCTGTTTGAACTGGGAGAACGCCATCTTAAACTAATAAAATAAGAGAAGACAAAATTAGGCCAAAATGATATCATTTAATAAAATGATCTATATCATCCATAAAATGCAGAAAAATAGCCTCATGGTAGGAAAAATCAGTAAAAAATATCTGTTGGAACGGTATATTGCCATATTCAACTAAAAAAATAAGAGAAGACATATGTAGGATATAAAGATTATATCATTTAATAAAAAGATCCATATCATACATAAAATGTAGAAAATAGCAACGAGCTGCGAAAAATCCGCAAACATGTCCGTTGAAATCGGTAGATCGCCATCTTCAACAGAAAAATAAGAGAAGACAACATTAGGCCAAAAATCATATTATTTAATAAAAATATGCATATCTTCCAGAAAATTTAGAAAATAGCCACGAGGTCAGAATAATCTACAAAAATCTCTGTTGGAACCGGGAGATCGCCATCTTTAACATGTAAAAAAAGAAGACAAAATTAGGCCAAAAAATCATATCATTTCATTAAAAAATATATTTTTGCAGAAAATGTAGAAAAATGTCCGAAGCTAAGAAAAGTCCGTAAAAATGTCTGTTGGAACCGGTAGATCGCCTCTAGCAGCTAAAAAATAAGAGAAGAAAAATGTAGTCTATAAAAATTATCTCATTTAATAAAAATATACATATCTTCCATAAAATGTAAAAAATAGCACTGAGAGCTCAGAAAAATCCGCAAAAAATACCAGTCGGAACCGGGAGATCGCCATCTTCAACGAGAAGCCAAAATTTGGCCAAAACCAAAATCATTTAATAAAAAGAACCATATCTTCTATGAAATTAAGAAAATAGCCCCGATGTCAGAATAATATGCAAAATATGTCCATTGGAACCGTGAGATCGACATCTTCAGCTAAAAAATAAGAGAAGACAAAATTTGTATTGCCATCTTCAAGTGGAAAATAAGCGAATACAAAATTAGGCTATAACAATCATATCATTTAATATAAAGATCCATATCTTATATAAAATGTAGAAAATAGCCCGGAGCTCAAAAAATCCGCACAAATGTAAATTGGAACCGAGAGATCGCCATCATTAACTGAAAAAAGAGAAGAAAAATTGGGTGAAAAAATCAATCTTCCAAAAGGTAGAAAAATAGTCCCAAGCTAAGAAAAATCCGCAAAAACGTCAGTTGAAACGTGTAGATCGTCATCTTCAACTAAAAAATAAGAGAAGACAAATGTAGGATATAAAAATCATATAATTTAATTAAAAGATACTCATCTGTCATAAAATATAAAAAATAGCACCGAGCTCATAAAAATCCGCAAAAATGTCCGTTGGAACCGAGAGATCACCAACTTCAATTGAAAAATAAGAGAAGACAAAATTAGGCCAAAAATCATATCATTTAATAAAAAGATACATATATTCCAAAAATTTAGAAAATAGCCCCCGAGATCAGAATAATATGAAAATATCCGTTGGAACCGAAATATTGGCATTTTCAACTGAAAAATAAGAGTAGACAAAATTAAAACTTAAAAATCATATCATTTAATATAAATATCCATATCTTCTAGAATATGTAGAAAATAGCATGTATCTCAGAAAAATCCGTAAAAATTTCTGCTGGAATCGAGAGATCGACATCTTCAACTGAAAAAATAAGAGAAGACAAATGTATGCTATAAAAATAATATCATTTAATAAAAATTTCTATTATCCTATATAAAATGTAGAAAATAACACCGAGCTTAAAAAATCCGCAAAAATGTTCGTTGGGATCGGAGAACGCCATCGTTAAATGCAAAATAAGAGAAAACAAAATTAGGCTATTAAAATCATATCATTTAATATAAATTTTATATCTTACAAAAAATGTAGAAAATATACCGGAGCTCAGAAAAATCCGAATAAATATTCGTTGGAACTGGGAGATCGTTATCTTCCTCTGAAAAAGAGAGAAGACAAAATGAGGCCAAAAATCATATCATTTCATAAAAAGATCCATATCTTCCAGTAAATGTAGAAAACAGTCTCATGTTAAGAAAATTCTGTAAAAATGTCCATTGGAACCGGGAGATCGACATCTTCAACTTAAAAACAAGAGAAGACAACCGTAGTCTATAAAAATCATATAATTTATAAGAATGTTGAAAATAGCACCGAGCTTATAAAAATCCGTATAAATGTCTGTTGGAACAGGGAGAACGCCATCTTCAACTAAATATAAGAGAAGAAAAATTAGTCCAAAATCATATTATTTAATAAAAAGATCTATATCTTCCAGAAAATTTCAAAAATAGTCCCGAGGTCAGAATTATACACAAAATGTCCATTAGAAACGAAAGATCGCTATCTTCAACTAAAAAAATAAAAGAATACACAATTAGGCTAAAAATCATATCATTTAATACAAAGATCCACAACTTCTCGAAAATGTAGAAAAATAGCCCCGAGCTCAAAAAATCCACAAAAAATGTCCCTTGCAACCAGGAGGTCGCCATCATCATAAAAAAAAATAAGAAATGACAACTTAGGTTATAACAATCATATCATTTAATATAATAATCCATATTATACAAAAATATTAAAAATAGCTCGTTGATCATAATAAATTTGCACAAATGTCCATTGGAACCAGAGTTTGCCATCTTCAAAGTAAAAAAAGAGAAGACAAAATATGGCCAAAAAAATATCACTTCATAAAAAGATACATATCTTCCAGAAAATGTAGAAAAATAGTCTAAAGCTAAGAAAAATTTGCAAAAATGTCCGTTGGAACCGGAGATCGCCATCTTCAACTGAAAACATAAGAGAAGACAAACGTAGGCTACAAAAATGATATTATTTATCAAAAAGATCTATACCTTCAATAAAATATACAAAATAGCACCGAGCACAAAAAATACGCAAAACTTCTGTTGGAATCGGGAGATCGGCATCTTAAAATTAAAAATAAGAGAAGACAAAATTAGGCTATAAAAATCATATAATTTAATAAAAAGATACATAACTTTCCGAAAATGTAGAAAATAGCGCTAAGCTCAGAAAAATCCGCAAAAATGTTCGTTGGAACCAGGTGATTGCCATCTTCAACTGAAAAAATAAGAGAAGAAAAAATTAGGTCAAAGTTCACATCATTTAATAAAGAGATCTATAACTTCCCGAAAATGTACAAACATAGCCCGGAGCTCAAACAAATCGACAAAAATGTCCGTTGGAACCAAGGGATCTCCAACTTCGACTAAATAATAAGAGAAGACAAAATTAGGTTATGAAAATCATATCATTTAATATAAAGAATCATATCATACAGAAAATGTAGAAAATAGGTCAGAGCTCAGAAAGATACGAAAAAATGTCTGTTGGAACCGGGAGATCGCCATCTTCAACTGAAAAATAAAAGAAGACAAAATTAGGCCAAAAAATCATATCATTTAATAAAAAGATATATATCTGCCATAAATGTAGAAAATAGCACGGAGATAAGAAAAATCTGCACAAATGTCCGTTGGTACCGAGAGATCTATATATTCAACTGAAAAAAGGGAAGACAAAATTAGACCAACAAATCATATCATTTAATAAAAGATTCGTATCTTCAAGAAAATGTAGAAAAAAGCCCAAAACTAAGAAAAATCCGCAAAAATGTCCGTTGGAACTTGAAGCTCGCGATCTTCAACTGAAAAATCTGAGAAGAAAAATTAGGCTACAAAAACCTAGTCATTTAATAAAGAGATCCATATCATTAATCAAATGTAGAAAATAGCCTGGAGTTCAGAAAAATCCGCAAAAATGTCTGTTGGAATAGGTAGATCACTATCTTCAACTGAAAAATAAGAGAATACAAAATTATGCCAAAAATCATATCATTTAATAAATCGTTCAATGTCTTTCAAAAAATGTAGAAAATAGTCTCGCGATCAGAAAAATCCACCAAAAGTGTGTTGGAACCGGGAGATCGCCATTTTCATCTGAAAAATATGAGAAGAGAAACTTAGTATGCGAAAATCATATCGTTTAATAAAAAGATCCAAAAAATGTCTATTGGAACTGGGAGATCTCCATCTTCAACTGAAAAATTAGAGAATACAAACTTAGGATATAATAATCATATAATTTAATAAAAAGATACATGTCTCCATTAAAATGAAGAAAATAGCACCGAGCTCAGAAAAATTCCTAAATATGTCTGTTGAAATCGGGAGATCGCCAGTTTCAACTGAAAAATATAAGAAGACAAAATTAGGCTATAAAAATAAGAAGATTTAATATATATTTATATCTTTTAGAAAATATAGAAAATAGCATAGATCTCAGAAAAATGTGGAAAATGTCTGTTGGAACGGGTAGATCGCCATCTTCAATAGAAAAAAATAATAGAAGACCAAATAAGGCTATAAAAAGTATTTCATTTAGTATAAAGTTCCATGTCTTACAGAAAATGTAGAAAATTGCCAGGAGATAAGAAATATTGGCAAAAAGGTCTGTTGGAACCGGGAGATTCCCATAATCAACAAAAAATAATAAGAGAAGACAAAATGAAACCCAAAAATCATATTATTTAATAAAAAGATACATATCTTCCAAAAAATATAGAAAATAAGCTTGAAGTCAGAAAAATCCGCAAAATTTATCCGTTGGAACAGTGAGATCTCCATCTTCAACTAAAAAAATAAGAGAAGACAAACTTAGGCTATAAAATTCATTATTTAATAAAAGATCAATATCCTCTATTAACTGTATAAAATAGCCCCGAGCTAAAAAAACCGCAAAAATGTTCGTTGGAAACAAGAGATCTCCATCTTCAACTGAAAAATAAGAGAAGACAAACTTAGGCTATAAAAATCATATCATTTAATAAAAAGATTCATATTTTCCATAAAATATAGAAAATAGCGCCCAGCTCAGAAAAATCTGCAAAAATGTTCGTTGGAACCGTGAGATTGCCATCTTCAACAGAAAAATAAGCGAAGATAAAATAAGGCCAAAAAATCATATCATTTAATAAAATGATCCATATGTTTTAGAAAATGTAGAAAATAGCCCAGTTCTCAGAAAAATTCGTAAAAATTCCAGTTGGAATCTGAAGATCGCCATCTTCAACTGAAAAATAAGAGAAGACAAAATTAGGATATAAAAATTATATAATTTAATATAAAGATTCCATGTCTTACAGAAAATGAAGAAAATTGTCCAGAGCTGAAAAATTTGTAATAAGGTCTGTTGAAACCGAGAGATCGCCATATTCAACGAAAAAATAAGAGAAGATAAAATTAGACCGAAAAATCATATGATTTAATAAAAAGATACATATCTTCCAAAAAATATAGAAAATTGGCTCAAGGTCAAAACAATTCCGCAAAAATGTCTGTTGAAACCGGGAGATCGCCATTGATGTGAAACCAGGGAGGTGGCCCGATTTTCACGACGTAGGTTATTCAAGGAACTCAAAACAAACATAAAAAGAAGGATATGAGCACACACTCCAAACTTAGAGAAAGGAAAAAGGGAGTGATAAGCTCTAAACAAAGATGGTTCACTGACCTGACAAATACAAATAGCTAACCAATGTTATAGGAACGCGATCTGCTACTTAGACCACTTGCCTAACCATGAACACGAGTTTAACCAATCCACGCAGCAACACACTTGGGTTGAAGCACGAATTGGGGGCTTTTGTGAATTTGAATCACCAATCTTAAAAGGAAGATTGACAAGGCAAGGTTTCACAAGAGCTAAAGAAGATATAAAAAATAACACAATTTGTGAAGAACATTCAATTCTAAATTGATAATCTGATTGATTCATGCTTATTACAAATGGATTACATGCTCTATTTATAGGTAGAAATTGGAAGCTTAAAAGACTCTAATTAAGGACAACTAATGTCTTTAAGTAGCCCACTAATCATTATAATGACCTGGAATAAGTAAAAGACATAAATGTGACCTAGGGAAGACCAAAAGACAACCTGAAATTATGAGCCTAATGTCATGCACGAAAGTTACAATTATAATTCATAAGTTTATGCTTCTTATGTCTAGATATCCCCAGTAAATTCAGATTTAAAGGTGGTTGTTGCACTTGACTCTTCAGCTTCCCAATGAATTCATATTTAAAGGTATTTTTTGGAAATGGGAGATCGCGATCTTCAACTGAAAAAAGTGAATACAAAATTAGGTCAAAAAGCATATCATTTAATGAAAAGATTCATATCTTTCAGAAAATATAGAAAAATAGCCCCAAGTTAAGAAAAATCAGCAAAAATGTCTGTTGTAACCGATAGATCACCATCTTCAACTTAAAAAATAAGAGAAGACAAACGTATGATATAAAAATCATATCAGTTAAAAAAAGACCAATATCTTCCATAAATTATAGAAAATTGCAACGTGCCCAAAAAATCTGCAAAAATATCCGTTGGAACCGAGAGATCGCCATCTTCAACTGAAAAATAAGAGAAGACAAAATAAGGCTAAAAATCATATCATTTAATAGATCCATATCTTTCAGAAAATTTAGAAAATAGATACGAGGTTAGAATACTCCATAAAATATCTGTTGGAACCGGGAGATCCCCATCTTTAACTGAAAAATAAGAAAAGAAAAAATGAGGCCAAAAATCATATAATTTAATTTAGAGATACATAATTTCACGAAAATTAGAAAAATTGTCTGGAGCTCAAAATAATCCAAAAAAATGTGTGTTGGAAGCGAGAAATCGCAATCTTCAACTGAAAAATAAAAGAAGACAAAATTAGGCTACAAAAACCATATCATTTAATAAATAGAGTCATATCTTTCATAAAATGTAGAAAACAGCCCCAAGCTCAGAAAAATCCGTAAAAATGTCTGTTGGAATCGGGAGATCGCCATCGTCAACAGAAAAATTTGAGAAGAAAAAATCAGGCTATATAATCATATCATTTAATCCAACTATGCATATTTTACAGAAAATGTAGAAAATAGCCCGAAGCTTAGAAAAATTTACAAAAATGTCCGTTGGAACTGGGAGATCGACATCTTCATTTAGAAAAAATTTGAGATAACAAAATTTGGTCTAAAAATCATATTATTTAATAAAAAGATCCATATTTTCTAGAAAATGTAGAAAACATCATCTAGATCAAAAAATCCGTAGAAATCTCCGTTGGAATCAGGAGAATGCCATGTTCAATTGAAAAATAAGACAAGACAACATTTGGCCAGAAAATCATATCATTTAATAAAATGATCCATATATTCAATAAAATGAAGAAAAATAGCCCCAAGCTAACAAAAATTAGTAAAAATGTCCACCGGAACTAGTAGATCGCAATATTCAATTGAAAAAATAAGAGAAGAAAAACGTAGAACATAAATATCATATCATTTAATAAAAAATCCAATCTTCCTCAAAATGTATAAAAATAGCATCGAACTTCGAAAAATCCGCAAAAAGTCCATTGGAACCGGAAGATCGCCTTCTTCAATTGAAAAATAAGAGTAGACAAAATTAGGCCAAAATGTTATCATGCAATAAAAATAGCCATATGTTCCAGAAAATTTAGAAAATAGGACTGATGTTAGAATAATCAGTAAAAATGTCTCTAGGAACCGGGAGATCGACATCTTCAACTGAAAAATAGGAGAAAACAATTTAGGCCATAAAATCATATCATTAATAAAAAGATCCATAACTTCCCGAAAATGTAGAAAAATAGTCTCGAGCTCAGAAAAACCAATAAAAATATCCGTTGGAACCGGAAGATCGATATCTTCAAGAAGACAGAATTAGGCTAAAAATCTTATCATTTAATAAAAAGATCCATATCTTCAATAAAATATAGAAAATAACCCCGAGCACAGAAACGTCCCCAAAAATGTTCGTTGAAACAGGGAGATCTCCATCTTCAACTTAAAAATAAGCGAAGATAAAATTATGCCAAAATGATATCATTTACTAAAAAGATCCATATCTTCCAAAAAAATACAGAAAATAGCCACGAGCACAGAAAAATCTGCAAAATTGTCCGTTAGAACAGAGAGATCGATATCTTCAACTTAAAAAAGAGAATACAAAATAAGGCAAAAAAATTCATATCATTTAATAAAAAGATCCATTCTTTCAGAAAATACAGAAAACATCTCTTAGCTAACTAATCTGCAAAAATATTTGTTTAAACCAGGAGATCACCATCTTCAACTGAAAAATAAGAGAAGACAAAATTAGGCCATAAAAATCATATATTTTAATTTAAAGATACATATCTTACTGAAAATTTAGAAAATAGCCAGGATCTCAGAAAAGACTGCAAAAATGTCAGTTGGAACCAGGAGATCGCCATCTTAACCTGAAAAATAAGAGAAAACAAAATTAGGCTTAAAAATCAAATTACATAATAAAAAGATCCATATCTTCCAAAAATGTAGAAAATAGCCTCTAGGTCATAAAAATCTACAAAAATATCCGTTGGAACCGGGAGAACAACATCTTTAACTGAAAAAAGAGAAGAAAAAATTAAGCAAAAATATCATATCATTTTATAAAATGATTCAGACTTTCCATAAAATGTAGAAAAATGACCCCGAACTTAGAAAAATCCACAAAAAATCGGTTGGAACCGGGACATCGCCATCTTCATTTGAAAAATATGAGACAACATTAGGCCAACAAATCATATTATTTACTAAAAAGATCCATAACTTCCAAATAATGTAGAAAAAAGAATGTAGGTCAAAAAATCCGCAAAAATGTCCGTTGGAACTGGGAGAATGCCATCTTAAACTTAAAAAAATAAGAGAAGACAAAATTAGGCCAAAAATCATATCATTTAATAAAAGGCTTAATTTCGGAAAACTACCTCATACTTTCGCTGAATTCCAAAAAATACCTCTTATTTTGATATACTCGCAAAACTACCACATACTTTTTAGGTTTCGATGAACTCCCTCATCCACATATCCCCCTTCCACCGATCGCTGCCCTTCGCCCTCTAACCATCGCTGCCTATCCCCATTACACCAGTCACTACCCTCCTCCCACTCCCCCCATCGTCCTCCCCCTTCCCCCACCGCCACCCTTCGCCCTCCATACATCGCTGCCCATCCCCTTCCAACAACCGCCGCACATCCCACTTCCACACACTGCCACCCTCTTGCCCCTCCCCTCGCCCCTCACCTCCTCCTCCCCCCGACGCCCCCTCCCCATCCCTCCACCGTAGCACCCCCACCCCTCGCCCCTTCCCCCACCACCGCACTCGTCCACCACTTCCCCCTACCGTCGCCCTCCTCCCTCCTCCACCATCCCACATATATCAAACTATGAGGTAGTTCTACAAAATTAAACCAAAATATGAGATAGTTCTACGAATTAAACAGAGTATGAGGTAGTTCTACGAAACCAAAGTAAGAGGGAGTTTATCGAATCCTGAAAAGTATGAGGTAGTTTTGCGATTATATCAAAATAAGAGGTATTTTTTTGAAATTTAGCGAAAGTATGAGGTAGTTTTCCGAAATTAAGACTTAATAAAAAGATATATATCTTCCAGAAAATTTAGAAAATAGCCCCAAACTAGGAAAAATCAGTCAAAATATCTGTTAGAACTGGTAGATAGCCATATTCAACAAAACAAATAATAGAAGACAAAGTAGGATATAAAAATCATATCATTAAATAAAAAGATCCATATCTTACATAAAATGTAGAAAATAGCACCGAGCTGCG
Source organism: Scilla litardierei (assembly GCA_030789695.1). Taxonomy (NCBI): domain Eukaryota; kingdom Viridiplantae; phylum Streptophyta; class Magnoliopsida; order Asparagales; family Asparagaceae; genus Scilla; species Scilla litardierei. Next base: position 40,421 of record JAULAV010008217.1, on the reverse strand, counting down.
ATAAATCCTCGAAAATGTCCGCTCGAACAGGCAAATTGCCACCTTCAATTGAAAAATAAACGAGGACAAAAATTAGGCCAAAAATCATATCATTTAATAAAAAGATGCATATCTTTCAGAAAATTTAGAAAATATCACCGTGGTCAGAATAATCTGCCAAAATGTTTGTTGGAATCAACAAATTGCTATCTTCAATCGAAAAATAAGAGAAAAAAAATTAGGTCAAAATAATACTATTTAATAAAATGATGCATATCTTTCAGAAAATTTACAAAATAGCATCGATGTCCGAATAAGATGCAAAAATGTCATTTGGAACCGAACGATCACCATATTCAACAGAAAAATAAGAGAAGAAAAAATAGACCAAAAATCATATCATTTAATAAAAAGATCCATAACTCTTAGAAAAGGTAGAAAAATAGTCCCAAGCTCAGAAAAATCCGTAAAAATGTCCATTGGAACTGGGAGTTCTCCAACTTCAACTGAAAAATTAAAGGAGAAAAACTTTGGGAAAATCATATTATTTAATAAAAGATCCATATCTTAAATAAAATGTAGAAAATTACTCCGAGCACAGAAAAATCCGCAAAAATTTCCGTTGCAAAAGGAGATTGCCATCTTCAACTGAAAAAATAAGAGAAGCCAAAATTAGGCCAAAAATGATATCATTTAATAAAAAGATTCATATCTTACAGAAAATGAAGAAAATGGCACCGAGTTCAGAAAAATCAACAAAAATGTCTGTTGGAACCGAGAGATAACTATATTCAACAGAAAAATAAGAGAAGACAAAATTATGCCAAAAATTATATCATTTAATAAAAGATCTATATTTCCAAAAAATACAGAAAATAGCTCCGAGCTAAGTAAAATACGCAAAAATGTCAGTTTGAACCGGAAGATCACCATTTTAAACTGCAAAATAAGAGAAGACAAACATTAGGCTATAAAAATCATATCAATTGATATAATGATTCATATCTTACAGAAAATATATAAAATTGTCAGGAGCTCAGAAAAATCCGCAAAAATATCCATTGGAATGGGGAGATCACCATTTTCAACTTAAAAAAATAAGAGACGACAAAATTTGGCCAAAAGTCATATCATTTAATAAAAAGATACACAACTTTCAGAAAATGTAGAAAATATACCGATCTTAGAAAAATCCGCACAAATGTCTGTTGGAACCGGGAGATTGCCATTTTCAACTGGAAAATATGAGAAAACAGAATTATGCAAAAAATCCATATCTTCAATAAAGTTTAGAAAATAGCTTTGAGTACATGAAAATCTGCAAAAATGTCCATTGGTACAGGGAGATCGCCATCCTTAACAGAAAAATAAGAGAAGAAAAAATTAGGCCAAATGATATCATTTAATTAAAAGATCCATATCTTTAAGAAAATACAGAAAATAGACTCGAGCTCAGAAAAATCCGGAAAAATATACGTTGGAACAGGGATATCGTCATCTTCAACTGAAAAATAAGAAAAGACAAAATTATGCAAAAATCTTATCATTTAATAAAAATATTCATATTTTCCAGAAAATACAGAAAATAGCTCCGAGCTAAGTAAAATCTACAAAAATGTCTGTTGGAACAGAGAGATCACCATCTTCAACTGGAAAATAAGAGAAGACAAGATTTGGATATAAAAATCTTATCATTAAAGATTCATATCGTAGAGAAAATGTGGAAAATACCTGGAGCTCAGAAAAATCCACAAAAATGTCCGTTGGAACCGAAAGATCGCCATCTTTATCTTAAATATAAAGATATGTATCTTTAATAAAATGTAGAAAATAGCTTGGAACACAGAAAAATCCGCAAAAATTTCCGTTGGAACCGAGAGATTGCCATTTTCAATTGAAAAATAAGAGAAGATGAAATTTGGCCTTAAAATTATATCATTTAAAATAAAGATCCATACTTTCCAGAAAATATCAAAAATTGCACCTTCCTCGAAAAAATAAGCAAAAATATTCGTTGGAACCGAGAGATCGCCATTTGCAATATGAAAATAGGAGAGGACAAAATTAGGCCAAAAAATCATATCATTTAATACAACGATCCATATCTTCCAGAAAATGTGGAAATTAGCCTGGAGTTAAGAATTTCAGCAAAAATATACGTTGAAATCAGTAGATCGCCATCTTTAATTGAAAAATTAGAGAAGAAAAAAGTATGCCCAAAAATCATATCATTTAATAAAAATATCTATATGTCAGAAAATGCAGAAAATAACCACCATCTCAGAAAAATCCACGATGTCCATTGGAGCCGGGAGATCGCCATCTTCAACTTAAAAATAAGAGAAGGCAAGATTAGGCTATAAAAATCTATTAAGATTCCTATCTTACAGAAATTTAGAAAAAGGCCTAGAGTTCAGGAAAATCATCAAAATTGTCTGTTGGATTAAATGATGTGAAACCGGGAGATCGCTATCTTCAACGAAAAATAAGGAAAGACAAAATTAGGATAAAAAATAAAACCTTTTAATCAAAAGATCCATATCTTCCAGAAAAGGTAGAAAACAAACCCGAGCTAAAAAATTTTGCAACACGAAGAGATCGCGATCTTCAACTGACAATTAAGAGAAGATAAACTTATGCTATAAAAATAATACTATTTAATGAAAAGATCAATTTCTTTCATAAAATGTAGAAAATAGATCCGAGCTCAAAAAATCTACAGAAATTTCTGTTGGAACCGGGGAATCACTATCTTCAACTGAAAAATAAGAAAGACAAAATTATGCCAAAAATCTTATCATTTAATAAAAAGATTCTTATCTTTCAGAAAATGTAGAAAATAATCTCACGGTCAGAAAAATCCGCAAAAATGTCCGATGGAACCGGGAGATCGCCATTTTCAACTGAAAAAAAATAAGAGAAGATAAACTTAGTCTATGAAAATCATATCGTTTAATAAAAAAGATCCATAAAAAGTCTGTTGGAACTGTGAGATCACCATCTTCAACTGAAAAATAAAAGCAAACAAACTTAGGCTATAATAATCATATCCAAGTCCCCAAGAAAATGTAGAAAATAGCCTCAAACTCAGAAAATACCTAAAAATGTTTGTTGGAACCGGAAGATCGCCATCTTCAACTGAAAATAAAAGAAGAAGAAAGTAGGCTTTAAAAATCATAAGATTTAATATAAAGATTCATATCTTACAGAAAATATAGAAAATAGCACAAAGCTCAGAAAAATCCAGCAAAAATATCCATTGAAATTGGGAGATCACCATCTCTAAGAAAATAATAATAAGATAAGATAAAACTAGGCCAAAAATCCTATCATTTAATAAAAGATACATTTCTTCGAGAAAATGTAGAAAATAGCTCCGAGCTCAGAAAAAGCCATAAAAATGTCAGTTGGATTCAAAAGATCACCATCTTCAACTGAAAAATATGAGAAGATAAAATTAGACAACAAAAAGCATATCATTTGATAAAAATGTCCAAATATTCAATAAAATGAAGAAAATAACACCGAGCTCAAAAAATTCAGTAAATAACCGAGAGATCGCCATCTTTAAAAGAAAAATAAGGGAAGACAAAATTAAGCTATAAAATCCTATCATTTAATATAAAGATACATCTCTTACAAAAAATATAGAAAATAACCCATAAATCAGAAAAATCCGCAAACATGTCTGTTGCAACTGGGAGATCGTCATCATCATCTGAAAAATAAGAGAAGACAAAATTAGGCCAAAAAATCATATCATTTAATAAAAAGAAACATTTCTTCTAGAAAATATAGAAAATAGCTCGAGATCAAAAAAATCCGCAAAAATATCCTTTGGAACCAGGAGATCGCCATCTTCAACTGAAAAATAAGGGAAGACTAACTTAGGCTATAAAAATCATATCATTTGATAAAAAGATTCATATCATACAGAAAATGTAGAAAATAGCACGGAGATCAAAAATAACCATAAAATGTCTGTTAGAACCGGAAGATCGCCATCTTCAATGAAAAAATAAATGAAGACAAAATTAGGCCAAAAATCATATCCTTTAATAAAAAGAAACATATCTTCCAGATAATGTAGAAAAATAGCCCTGAGTACAGAAATATAATAAAAATGTCCGTTGGAATAGGGAGATGGCCATCTTTAACTTAAAAAAGAGAATATAAAATTTGGTCAAAAAATCTTATCATTTAATTAAAAGATCTGTATCTCACCGAAAATTTAGAAAAATAGCCCAGAGCTCAAAAAAATACGTAAAAATGTCCATTGGATCCGGGAGATTATCATCTTTACTGAAAAATAAGAAAAGACAAAATTAGCATATAAAACTCATATTATTTAATATAAAGATCCATATCTTACAGAAAATATAGAAAATAGCATGTAGCTCTGAAAAATCTGCAAAAAAGTCTGTTGTAACCTGGAGTTTGCCATCTTCAATGAAAAAATAAGAGAATACAAAATTAGGCCATAAAAATCATATCATTTAATATAAAGATTCATACCATTCAGAAAATGTAGAAAATAGTCCGAAGTTCAGAAAAAATCCGGAAAAATTTATGTTGGAACCGGGAAATCGACATTTTCAATTAAAAAATAAGAGAAGATAAAATTAGGCGATAAAAATCAAATCATTTAATAAAAAGGTACATATCTTCAAGAAAACTGTAGAAAATCGTCTTGAGCTCAGAAAAATCTAAAAAAATATCCGTTGGAACCGGGAGGTCGCCATCTTCAACATAAAAAAGAGAAGACAAAATAAGGCCAAAACATCATATCATTTAAAAAATGATCCATATCTTATAGAAAATGTAGAAAATAGTACAGATCTAAGAAAAATCCGCAAATATTTCCTTTGTAACCGAAAGATCGCCATCTTCAATTGAAAAATAAGAGAAGACAAAATTAGGCTATAAAATTATATCATTTAATATAAATATCCAAGTCTTATTGAAATGTGGAAAATTGCCCGGAGATATGAAAAATTCACAAAAAGGTCTGTTGGAACATGGAGATCGCCATATTTAACAAATAAGAGGAGAAAATTAGGATCAAAAATCGTATTATTTAGTAAAAAGATCCATATCTTCAAGAAAATATTGAAAATAGGCTCAAGGTCAGAAAAATCTGCAAAAATGTCTGCTGGAACCGAGAGATCGGCATCTTCAACTTAAAAAAATAAGAGAACAGAAACTTAGGCTATAAAACTCATCATTTAATAAAAAGATCCATATCCTAAATTAAATTTATAAAATCGCACCTAGCTCAGAAAAATTCGCAAAAATGTCCATTGGAAACTGGAGATTGCCATCTTCAACTGAAAAAAAGAGAAGATAAACTTAGGTTATAAAAATCATAGCATTTAATAAAAAGATCCATATCTTCCATAAAATATAGAAAATAGCTCCGAGCGCAGAAAAACTCTCAAAACTATCTATTGCAACAGGGAGATCGACATCTTCATAAAAATATGAGAAGACAAAATTAGGCCAAATATGATATCATTAAATAAAAGATTCATATCTTGCAGAAAATGCAGAAAATAGACCCGAGCTCAGAAAAATCGAAAAAAATGTCTGTTGGAACAAAGAAATAGCCATCTTCAACTGAAAAATAATTGAAGACAAAAGTATGCCAAAATCATATCATTTAATAAAAGATATATATCTTCTCGAAAATAAAGAAAATTGCTCCGAGCTCAGTAAAATACACAAAAATGTCCGTTTGAACGGGGAGATCACCATCTTATACGGCAAAATAAGATAAGACAAAATTAGGCTATAAAAATCATATCATTTAATATAAACATACATATCTTACATAACATGTAGAAAATAGCATGTAGCTCAGAAAATCCACAAAAATGTCCGTTGGAACCGGGAGATCGCCAATCTGACGATCTGAAAAATAAGAAAAGCCAAAATTAGGCAAAAAATCAAACGATTTAATAAAAGTATCCATATCTTCCAGAAAATGTAGAAAATAGCCTCGAGATCAAAAAATCCGCTAAAATGACAATTGGAACTGGGAGATAGCCATCATCAATTAAAAATAAGAGAAAATAAAATTAGACCAAAAGATCATATCATTTTATAAAATGATCCATATCTTCCATAAAATGTAGAAAAATAACCCCAAATCAGAAAAATCTGCAAAAAATGTATGTTTAAACTGGGAGATGGCCATCAGCAATTGAAAAAGAAGAAGACAAAATTAGGCTACCAAAACAATATCATTTAATAAAAAGATCCATATCTTATAGACAATGTAGAAAATAACCCGTAGCATAGACAAATCCGCTCAAATGTCCATTGGAATTGGGAGATCGCCATCTTCAACTAAAAAAGAGAAAAAAACAAAATTAGGCCAAATAATCAAAACATTTAATAAAAAGGTCCATATCTTCCAGAAAATGTAGAAAAATTGCCCCAAGAGAAGAAAAATCAGCAAAAATATCCGTTGAACTGGTAGATCGCCATTGTCAACTAAAAAAATAAGAAAAATACAAACGTAGGAACCGGAAGATCGCCATCTTGAACTGAAAAATAAGAGAAGACAAACTTAAGCAAAAAATCATGTATTTTAATAAAAAGATCTATATCTTCTAGAAAATTTTGAAAATAGCCTTGAGGTCAGAATAATCTGCAAAAATATCCGTCAGAAAAGGGAGATCGACATCTTCAACTTAAAAATAAGAGAAAACAAAATTAAACCAAAAATTCATCTCATTTAATAAGAAGATCCATCACTTCCTGAAAATGTAGAAAAACAGCACCGATCTCAGAAAAATCCACAAAAAAATCCGTTCCAATCGAGAGATCGACATCTTCAACTGAAAAATAAAAGAAGATAGAATTAGGTACTAAAATCATATCAATTAATATAAAGATTCAGATCATACAGAAAATGTAGAAAATAGCTCAGAACTCAGAAAAATCCGAAAAATATCCATTGGAACCGGGAGATCGACATCTTCAACTAATAAAATAAGAGAATACAAATTTCGGCCAAAAATCAAATCATTTAATAAAAAGGTCCATATATTCCAGAAAATTTAAAAGATAGCCCCGAGGTCGGAAAAATCCGAGAAAATATTCGTTGGAACCGGGAGATAACCATCTTTAACTGAAAAAAATAAGAGAATACAAACTTAGCCTAAAAACATAGCATTTAATAAAAAGATCTATATCTTCAATGAACTTTTGAAAATAATTCGAAGCTGAGAAAAATCTGCAAAAATATCTGTTGGAACTGGGAGATCGACATCTTCAACTAAAAAAATAAGAGAATACAAAATTAAGCTTAAAAATCATATCATTTAATATAAAGATTCATTCCTTACAGAAAATTTAGAAAATATCCTGGAGCTCATAAAAATCCCTAGAAATGTCAATTGGAACCGACAGATCTCCATCTTCAATGGAAAAAATAAGAAACGACAAAATTAGGCCAAAACATAAAATTTATAAAAAGAGCCCAGAGCTCTGAAAATCCACAACAATGTACGTTGGATCTGGGAAATCGCCATTTTCAACTGAAAAAGTAGAAAAGACAATTAGGCTATAAAAATCATATCAATTAATTTAAACATTCATTTCTTACAAACATGAAGAAAATAGCCTAAAGCTCAGAAAAATCCGCACAAATGTCCGTTGCAACCGTTAGATCGCCCTTTTCAACTGAAAAATAAGAGAAGATAAAATTAGGCCAAAATCATGTCATTTAATAAAAAGATCCCTAACCTCCAAAAATACAGAAAAATAGTGCCTAGCTCAGAAGAATCTGCACAAATGTCCGTTGGAATCGTGAGATTGCCATTTTCAACTGAAAAATAAGAGAGGACGGAATTAGGCGAAAAACTCATATCATTTAATAAAAGATCAATATCTTCAATGACATGTAGAAAATAGCTCCGAGCTCATAAAAATATCCAAAAATTTCTGTTGGACAGGGAGATCACCATCTTCAACTAAAAAATAAGAGAAAATAAAATTAGGACAAAATGATATCATTTAATAAAAAGATCCATATCTTCCAGAAAATACAGAAAATAGCTACGAGCTAAGTAAAATCCATAAAAATGTCCGTTGGAACAGATAGATCGCCATCTTCAGCTTAAAAACAAGAGAAGGCAAAATTATGCCAAAAATCATTCATTTTATAAAAAGATCCACATTTTCAAGAAAATACAGAAAATAGATATTTGCAAGTAAAATTGGCAAAAATATCCGTTTGAACCGGGAGATTACCATATTCAACTGAAAAATAAGTGAATACCAAATTAGGATATAAAAATCATATCATTGAATATAAAGATTCATATTTTACAGAAAATAGCTCGCAGTTCAGAAAAATCCCCAGTAACATCTATTGGAACCGAGAGATCGCCATCTTCTGTTGTATTTCAGTACGTATCTTCGTTTTCGTACGCATATTTATTGTGACCTCCTTTTGTATCCTAAACGTGCGAAGTTATATATCGTTGTGACCCGCAGAGAGAGTAGATATTTGTGGAATTTTTTTGTGAACGTCATTTCTCGGGTCATTCTTTCACAAATCAGCTTTGAAAGAAGAGGTGTCTTAACCTTTAGACTTCGACATTTGGTTATTTATTTTTATTATCATTTTTCGTTAACCTAGCTCGTGATCGACTACGTAGTCTCGATTCTCTCATCGCCACGGTAGTCCTGATATTTTTCTTGTATTTTTTGGACACCGTTAGACTGACCCTTCACCCTAATTACTTTTAATCTAAAATATAAGAGAAGATATACTTAGGCCAAAAAATCAAATGATTTAATAAAAATATACATATCTTCCCGAAAATGACAAAAATAGCCTCGAGGTCAAAAAAATCCGCAAAATTGTCAGTTGGAATTGGGAGCTCGCCATCTTCAGCTAAAAAATTAAGAGAATATAAAATTAGGCCAAAAAATCATATAATTTAATTAAATGATCCATTTAGTCCATAAAATGTAGAAAAATATCTCCGAGCTCAGAAAAATCCGCAAACATTTCTGTTTGAACCGAGAGATAGCTATCTTCAACTGAAAAAGAGAAGACAAAATTAAGCTATAAAAATCATTTCATTTAATAAAAAGGTCTATATCTTACGGAAAATGTAGAAAATAGTCCGGAGCTCAAAAAATCCTCTCAAATGTCTGTTGGAACCGGGAGATCGTCATCTTCAACTAAAAATAGAAGACAAAATTAGGCCAAAAAATCATAACATTTAATAAAAAGGTACATATCTTCTAGAAAATGTAGGAAAATTGCCTAAAGATAAAAAATCAGTAAAACTGCCCGTTGGAACCGGTAGGTCGCCATCTTTAACTGAAAAAAATAAGAGAAGACAAACGTAGGGTATTAAAATCATATCATTTAATAAAAGAAACATATCTTCCATAAAATGTAGAAAATAGCCCCGAGCTCAGAAAAATCAGCAAAAATGTTTGTCGTAACCGGGAGATCGCCATCTTCAACTGAAAAATAAGAGAATACAAAATTAGGCAAAAATCCTATAGTTGAATAAGAAGATCAATACCTTTCAAAAATTTAGAAAATATCTGCGATGTCAGATAAATCTGTAAAATGTTCGTTAGAATCGGTAGATCGCCATCTTATACTGAAAATTAAGAGAAGACATAATTATGCTTAAAAATCATATCATTTAATAAAAAGATACATAACTTTTCGAAAATGTAGAAAAAAGCCCCGAGCTCAGAATAATCCCCAAAAATGTCTGTTGGAACCGGGAGATCACCATTTTCAGCTGAAAAATAAGAGAAGAGAAAGTTAAGCTATAAAAATCATATCATTTAATATAAAGATACATATCTTACAGAAAATGTAGAAAATAGTCCAGAGCTCAAAACACACACAAATGTCCTTTGGAACTGAGAGATCGCCATCTTCAACTGAAAAAGGAAAAGATAAAGTTGGCCAAAAATCATAACATTTAATAAAAAGATCCAGATTTTCCAAAAAATGTAGAACACTAGTCCCAAGCTAAGAAGAATCCTCAAAAATGTGTATTGAAACCGGTAGATCACCATTTTCAACAGAAAAAATATGAGAAGAGAAACATAGGCTATAAAAATCATATCATTTAATAAAAATATCATATATTCCAAAAATGTAGAAAATAGTACCGAGCTCATAAAAATCCGCAAAAATTTCCATTGGAACCGGGAGATCCCCATCTTCGTTTGAAAAGTAAGAGAAGAAAAACTTATGCCAAAAATCATATAATTTAGTAAAAAGATACATATCTTCCAGAAAACCCCCAAGGTCAGAATAATTTGCATAAATGTCGATAGAACCGAGAGATAGCCATCTTCAACTTAAAAATAAGAGAAAAAAAATTAGGCAAAAAATCATATCCTTTACTTAAAAATCCATCACTTCCTGAAAATGTAGAAAATAGCACAGATCTCAGAAAAATCCGTAAAAATGTCCGTTGGAATCGAAACATCGCCATCTTCAACTTAAAAAGAAGAGAAGACAAATTAGGTTATAAAAATCATATCATTTAATATAAAGATTTAATCATATAGAAAATGTAAAAAATAGCACGAAGCTCAGAAAAATCCGCAAATATGTCCATTGGAACCAGGAGATTGCCATCTTCAACTGAAAAATAAGAGAAGACAAAATTCGGCCAAAAATCATATTATTTAATTAAAAAATAATATCTTCTAGAAAGTTTAGAAAATATCCCGGAGGTCAAAAAAATTGTGTAAAAATGTTTATTGAAACTAGGAGACCGCCATCTCAATTGAAAAATAAGAGAAGATTTTTCTTCAATGAACTTTTGAAAATAGTTCCTAGCTAAGAAAAATCTGTCAAAATGTCAGTCAGAACCGAGGGATCGACATGTTCAACTAAATAATAAAAGAAGACAAAATTAGGCTTAAAATCATATAATTTAATAAAAGATTCATATCTTACAGAAAATTTAGAAAATAGCCCGGAGCTCAGAAAATCCCTTAAAATTTCTGTTGGAACCGAGAGACTGCCATCTTCAACAAAAAAAATAAAAGACGACCAAATTAGGCCAAAATAAATCATATCATTTAATAAAAATATCCATAACTTTCGAAATTGTATAAAATAGCCCCGAGATCTAAAAAAATCCACAAAAATGTCCTTTGGACCCGCGAGATCGCCATTTTCAACTGAAAAATAATAGAAGACAAAAATTAGGCTATCAAAAGCATATCAATGAATATAAAGATTCATCTCTTACAGAAAATGTAGAAAATTGGCAGTAGCTCAGAAAAATTCGCAAAAATGTTCGTTAAAACCGGGAGATTGCCATTTTCATCTGAAAAAAATAAGAGAAGACAAAATTAGGCCAAAAAATATATGATTTAATAAAAAGAACCATAACTTCCAGAAAATGTCAAAAAATAATGATGAGCTCAGTAAAATCTACACAAATTTTCGTTGGAATCGGGAGATCGACATTTTCAACTGAAAACTAAAAGAAAATGAAATTAGGTGAAAAAATCATATCATTTAATAAAAAATCCTTATCTTCAATAAAATGTAGAAAATATCTCCGAGCACAGAAAAATCCGCAAAAATTCTGTTGGAATCGGGAGATTGCCATCTTCAACTAAAACTAAAAGAAGACCAAATTATGCCAAAATTGATATCATTTAATAAAAAGATCCATATTTTTCAAAAAATGTTTAAAAACGACCCGAGCTTAGAAAAATCTGCAAAAACATCCGTTGGAATAGGGAGATTGCCATCTTCAACTGAAAAATATGAGAAGACAAATTTATGCTATAAAAATCATATCATTTAATATAAAGATTCATATCATGTAGAAAATGTAGAAAATATCGTGGAGCTCATAAAAATCTAAAAAATGTTCGTTGAAACCGGGAGATCGCCATCTTTATGTAAAATATAAGAGAAGACAAAATTAGGCCTAACAATCAAATGATTTAATAAAAAGATCCATATCTTCCAGAAAAATGTAGAAACTAGCATCGAGGTCAAAAAATCTACAAAAATGTCCGTTGGAACTGGGAGATCGTCATCATCAGCTAAAATATGAGAATAAAAAATTTCTTCCAAAATCATAGCATTTAATAAAATGATTCATTTCTTCCATAAAATGTAGAAAAATAGCGACGAGCTCAGAAAAATTTGCAATAATTTCCATTTGAACCGGGAGACGGCCATCTTCAACTAAAAATGAGAAGACAAAACTAGGCTATAAAAATCATATCGTTTAATAAAAAGATCCATATCTTACAAAGAAATGTAGAAAACAGCCCGGAGCTCAGAAAAATCCGCTCAAATGTGTGTTGGAACCGGGATATCGCCATCTTTTACTGAAAAAGTGAAGACAAAATTAGGCCAAATCATAACATTTAATAAAAAGGTCCATATCTTCCTGAAAATGTAGAAAAATGGCCCCAAGCTAAGCAAAATCAGCAAAGAAGTTTGTTTGAACCGGTTGATCGACATCTTCAACCGAAAATAAGAGGAGACAAACGTAGGGTATAAAAACATATCATTTAATATAAAGATACGTATCTTCCATAAAATATAGAAAATAGCACATAGCTTAGAAAAATTTACAAAAATGTCCTTTGGATTCGGAGGTCGCCATCTTCAATTGAAACACAAGAGAAAACAAACTTAAGCCAAAATTCAAATAATTTAATAAAAAGATACATATCTTCCAGAAAAATTTAGAAAATAGCCACGTGGACAGAATAATCCGCAAAACTGTTCATCAGAATCGAGAGACCGCCATCTTCAACTTAAAAAATAAGAGAAGACAAAATTAGACCAAAAATCTGATCATTTAATAAAAAGATCCATAACTTCATTAAATTGTAGAAAAATAGCATTGATCTTGGAAAAATCCATAAAAATGTCTGTTGGAATCGGGAGATCACCTTCTTCATCTTAAAAAAATAAGAGAAGATAAAATCATGTTATAAAAATCATATCATTTAATATAAAGGTTTATATTATACAAAAAATATAGAAAATAACTCGGAGCTTAGAAAAATCAGCAAAAATGTCCGTTTGAACGAGGAGATCACCATCTTCAACTGAAAAAGATAAGAGAAGACAAAATTAGGTCAAAATCATATTATTTACGAAAAAGATCCATACATTCCAGAAAGGTTAGAGAATTGCCCCAAGGTCAGAAAAATCCGTAAAATGTCCGTTGGACCGGGGAGATCGCCGTCTTCAATTGAAAAATAACAGAAGTCAAACTTAGTATATAAAAAATCATATTATTTATTTAAAAGATCCATATTTTCAATGAACTTCTGAAAATAGTTCCGAGCTAAGAAAAATCCACAAAAATGACCGTTGGAACCGGGAGATTGACGTCTTCAACTGAAAAAATAAGAAAAGATAACATTAGGCAAAAATCATATCATTTAATATAAAGATTTATATCTTATAGAAAATTTAGAAAATAGCACAGAGCTCAGAAAAATCCCTAAAAATGTCCTTTGGCACCGGGAGATCTCCATCTTCAACGACAAAATAAGAGATGACAAAATTAGGCCAAGAATTCATTTCATTTAGTAAAAAGATCCATAACTTACCAAAAATGTATAAAAAGAGCGCCAAGCTCTGAAAAATCTGCAAAAATATCCGTTGGACTTGGTAAATCGCCATTTTCAACTGAATATAGGAGAAAACACACATTAGGCTATAAAAATCATATTAATTAGGGTTATTTAGTACCGACCCCCTGTGTTTTCTCCAAAATTAGTACCACCCCTATGGTTTCAATAATTAGTAAGACCCCCCTGCCATAGGGGGGTGATACTACTTTTGGAGAAAACACCGGGAGGGTGATACTAATTGTGGCGAAAAACTTGAGGTGCCAGAGGGGGTCTTACTAATTATTGAAACCATAGGGGGATGGTACTAATTTTGGAGAAAACACAGGGGGTCGGTACTAAATAACCCTATTAATTAATATAATGATTCATATCTCATAGAAAATGTAGAAAATTATCAGGGACTCAGAAAAACCACAAAAATGTCCGTTGTAACTGGAGATCACCATTTTCGACTGAAAAAAGAAAACATAAAATTAGGCCAAAAAATCATATCATTTAATAAAAAGAAGCACAACTTCCAGAAAATTTCAAAAAAATACCAAGCTTAGAAAAAATCCATGCAAATGTCTGTTGGAACATGGAGATTGACATTTTTAATTAAAAAAATAAGAAAAGACAAAATCAGTTGAATTAAATAAAATGTAGAAAATAGCTTCAAGCACAGAAAAATCCGCAAAAATTTCCATTGGAAGAGGAAGATCGCCATCCTCGACTGAAAATAAGAGAAGCAAAATTAGGGCAAAATGATATCAATTAATGAAAAGATCCACATCTTCCAGAAAATGCACAAAATAGACCCGGGGCTCAGAAAAATCTGCAAAAATGTCCATTGTTACAGGGAATCGCCATCTTTAAACGAAAATTAGAGAAGACAAAATTATGCCAAAATCTTATCATTTAATAAAAAGAATCATTTCCTTCGAAAAATGCAGAAAATAGCTCCGAGCTAAGTAAAATCCGCAAAAATGTCAGTTGGAAAAGAGAGATCGCCACCTTCGAGTGGAAAATAAGAGAAGACATAATTTGGGTATAAAAGTCAAATCATTTAATATAAAGATTTATTTCTTATAGAAAATATAGAAAATTTCTAGAGCTCAGAAAAATCCGTAAAATGTCCATTGGAATGAAAAGATCGACTTCTTCATCTTAAATATAAAGATCCATATCTTCAAAAAAATGTAGAAAATAGCTCGAAACACTTAAAAATCCGTAAAAATGTCAGTTGGCACCAGGATGGTCGCCATTTTCAACTGAAAAATAACAGAAGACGAAATTTGGCCTTAAAATTATATCATTTAAAATAAAGATCCATATTTTCCAGAAAATGTCTAAAATAGCACTTAGCTCAGAAAAATATGCAAAAATATCCATTGGAACCGGGCGATCATCCTATACAATATGAAAATATGAGAAGACAAAATTAGGCCAAAAAATTATATTATTTAATAAAACATTCATATCTTCCAGAAAATGTGGAAATTAGCTTGGAGCTGAGAAAATCAGCAAAAATGTACGTTGAAATCAGGAGATCGCCATCTTTAACTGAAAAATTAGAGATGACAAAATTAGGCCAAAAAATCATATCATTTAATAAAACGATCTACCTATCAAAAAATGCAGAAAATAACCACGTGCTCAGAAAATCCACAAAAAAGTCTGTTGGAACCTGGAGATCATCATCTTCAACTTAAAAGTAAGAGAAGGCAAAATTTGACTATAAAACTCATATCATTTAATAGAAAGATTCATATCTAACAGAAAATTTAGAAAATGGTCAGAGTTCACGAAAATCATCAAAATGACTATTGTATAAAATGATATGAAACCGCGAGATCGCAATCTTTAACTTAAAAATAAGGGAAGACAAAATTAGGATTTAAAAATAAAACTTTTTAATCAAAAGATCCATATCTTCCAGAAAATGTAGAAAAATAGTATCGTGCTAAAAAATTTCGCAAAAACCAGAAGATCGCGACCTTCAATGGAAAAAAATAAGAGAAGAGAAACTTATGCTATAAAAATCATAGCGTTTATTGAAAAGATCCATATCTTACATAAAATGTAGAAAATAGCTCCGAGCTCAAAAAATCTGCAAAAATATCAGTTGGAATCGGGAGATTGCTATCTTCAACTGAAAAATAAGAAAAGACAAAATTATGCCAAAAATCATATCATTTAATGAAAATATCCATGTCTTTCAAAAAATGTAGAAAATAGTCTCGCGGTCAGAAAAATCCGCAAAAATGTCCGTTGGAATTGAGAGATCGCCATTTTCAACTGAAAATAAGAGAAGACAAACTTAATGAAAATCATATCATTTAATAAAAAGATCCATAAAATGTCTGTTGGAACTGAGAGATCGCCATCTTCAACTGAAAAATAAGAGAAAACAAACTTATGCTATAATAATCATATCGTTTAATAAAAAGACTCATGTCCCTAATAAAATGAGGAAAATAGCCCCAAGCACTGAAAAATACTTAAAATGTTTGTTGGAATCGGAAGATCGCCATCTTCGACTGAAAAATTAAAGAAGACAAAATTAGGCTATAAAAATCATAAATTTAACATAAATATTCAAATCTTTCAGAAAATGTAGAAAATAGCACTGAGCTCAGAAAAATCTCGCAAAAATGTTCATTAAAACTAGGACATCACCATCTTCAATGAAAAAGATAAGAGAAGACAAAATTAGGCCAAAAATCATATGATTTAATAATAAGATACATATCTTCGAGAAAACGTAGAAAAATAGCCGTAGCTCAAAAAAGTCATAAAAATATCCGTTGTAATTAAAAGATCGCCATCTTCAATGGAAAAATAAGAGAAGACAAAATTAGACTACCAAAGCATATCATTTGATAAAAATATCCAAATATTCAATAAAATGAAGAAAATAATACCGAGCTTAAAAAATTCAGCAAAAATGTCCATTGTAACCAGGAGACCGCCATCTTTAACAGAAAATTAAGGGAAGACAAAATTAGGCTATAAAATCATATCAGTTTATATAAAGATATGTATCTTACAGAAAATATAGAAAATAACACATAGATCAGAAAAATTCGTAAAAGTATCAGTTGGAACAGGGAGATCGCCATCTTCATCTAAAAAATAAGAGAAGAAAAAATTAGTCTAAAATCATATCATTTAATAAAAGAAATATATCCTCCAGAAAATGTAGAAAATAGCCCCGAGATGAGAGAAATCTGCAAAAAAATCATTTGGAACTGGGAGATCGCCATCTTCAACTGAAATAAGGGAAGACTAATTTAGGCTATAAAAATTATATCATCAGAAAATGTAGAAAATAGCCTGGAGCTCAAAAATATTCGTTAAAATGTCTGTTAGAACAGGGAGATCACCATCTCCAACGAAAAAAATGAAGACAAAATTAGGACAAAAAATCATTTCACTTAATAAAAAGATCCATATCTTCCTGAAAACGCCATGAGTTTAAACAAAATCCGCAAAAATGTCCGTGGAAACCTACATATCATCATTCTTAACAGAAAAATAATAGCAGAAAAAATTACGTTACAAAAATCATATCATTTAATAAAAACATCCATATCTTCAGTAAAATGTAGAAAATAGACCCAAGCAAAGAAAATCCGCAAAAATGTCCGTTGGAACCGGAAGATCGCCATCTTTAACAAAAAAATATGAGAAGATAAAATTAAGCCAAAAAATCATACCCTTTAATAAAATGATTCACATCTTTTAGAAACTGTAGAAATAGCCCAGATCTCGGAAAAATCGGAAAAAATTTATGTTGGAACCGAAAGATCGTCATCTTCAACTGAAAAATAAGAGAAGACAAAATAAGGCTATAAAATTATATTATTTAATATTCAAATTCATATCCAACAGAAAATATAGAAATTGCACAGAGCTCAGAAAAAATTCATGAAAAATGGTCTGTTGGAACCGGAAGAAAACTATATTCAACGAAAAAATAAGTGATAACGTAATTAGGCCAAAAATCATTTCATTTAATAAAAAGATCCATATATTCCAGAAAATTTAGAAAAATAGCCCCGAGTTCAGAAAAATAATCAAAAATTTCCGTTGAAACCGGGAGATTACCATCTACAACTAAAAAAAAATAAGAGAATACAAAATTAGGCCAAAAATCTTATCATTTACTAAAAAGATCTGTATCTTCCAAAAATTTTAGAAAAATAGCACTGAGCTCAGAAAAATATGCAAAAATTTTCGTTGGAACCGAGAGATTTCTGTATCTTCCAAATTTTTTTAGAAAACTAGCACTGAGCTAAGAAAAATATGCAAAAATTTTCATTGGAACCAAGAGATCACAATCATCAACTGAAAATAAGAGAAGACAAAATTAGGCTAAAAATCATATAATTTAATATAAAGATTCATATCATACAAAAAATATAGAAAATTACCCGTAGCTTAAAAAAATCTGCAAAAATGTCTACTGGAACCGAGAGTTTGCCATCTTCAACGAAAAAATAATAGAAGTAAAAAATTAGGCCATAAAAATCATATCGTTTAAAATAAAGATTCATATCCTATAGAAAATATACAAAATAACCAGGAGTTCAGAAAAATCCGCAAAAATTTCTGTTGGAACTGGGAGATCTAGGTTTTCAATTAAAAAATTATGAGAAGATAAAATTAGGCTATAAAAATCAAATCATTTAATAAAAAGATACATATCTTCAATAAACTGTAGAAAATTGTCTCGAGCTCTGAAAAATCCGCAAAATGTCCGTTGGCACCGGGAGATCGCCATCTTCAACAAAAAAAAATAAGAAAAAGACAAAATAAGCCCAAAATTCTTATCATTTAATAAAACGATCCATATCTTTTAGAAAATGTTGAAAATAGCCCAAATCTTATGAAAATCCACAAAAATTTCTGTTGGAACCGGAAGATCGCAATCTTCAATTGAAAAATAAGAGAACAAAAAATTTAGCTATAAAAATTATATTATTTAATATAAAGATACACGTTTTACAAAAAATGTAGAAAATTGCCCGGAGCTAAGAAAGTTTTTTTAAAAGGCCCGTTGGAATCGGGAAATTGCCATATTCAATGAAAAAATAAGAGAAGAAAAATTAGGCCCAAAAATCATATTATTTAATAAAAAGATGCATATCTTCAAGAAAATATTGAAAATAGGCTCGAGGTCAGAAAAATCTGTAAAAATATCCGCTGGTACCGGGAGATCGCCATTTTCAACTAAAAAAATAAGAGAAGACAAACTTAGGCGATAAAATCATCATTTAATAAAAAGATTCAAATCCTCAATTAAGTGTATAAAATAGCACCGAGCTCAGAAAAATCTGCAAAATTTTCCATTGGAAACAGGAGATTGACATATTCAGCTGAAAAATAAGAGAATATAAACTTAGGCTATAAAAATCCATATCATTTAATAAAAAGATCATTATCTTCCATAAATATAGAAAATAGCCACCAGCTCAGAAAAATCCGCAAAAATGTTTGTTGGAACCGGGAGATCGCCATCTTCAATTGAAAATAAGACAAGACAAACTTAGGCTATAAAAATCAGATCATTTAATAAAAGAGACATATGTTCTATAAAACGTAGAAAGTAGCTTAAAGCTCAGAAAAATCCAAAAAAATATCCGTTGGAACCGTGAGATTGCCATCTTCAACTGAAATATAAGAGAAGACAAAATTAGGCCAACAAATCATATTCTTTAATAAAAAGATTCATATCTTTCATAAAATGTAGAAAATATCTTGTAGCTTTGAAAAATTCGTAAAAATGTCTGTTGGAACAAGGAGATCGTTATCATCAACTGAAAAAGAGAAGATAAAATTAGGCCAAAAATCATATCATTTAATAAAAAATACATATCTTACAGGAAATGTAGAAAAATAGTCCCAAGCAAAGAAAAGTCTGCAAAAATGTCCATCGGAACCGGTAGATTGCCATCTTTACTTGAAAATTTTAGAGAAGAAAATTTTAGGCTATAAAAATCATCTCATTTAATAAAAAGATACATATCTTCCATAAAATATAGAAAATAGCACGAGCTCAGAAAAATCCGCAAAAATATCAATTGGAACCAGGAGATCAACATCTTTAACTGAAAAATATGTGAAGGTAAATTTAGGTCAAAAATCAAATCATTTAATAAAAAAATCCATATCTTCTATAAAATTTAGAAAATAGACATGAGGTCAGAATAATCCGCAAATATATCCGTTGGAACAGGGAGATCGACATCTTTAACTGAAAAACAAGAGAAGACAAAATTTGGCAAAAAATCATGTCATTAATGAAAAGATCCATAACTTTTAGAAAATGTAGAAATATAGCCCCGAGCCCAGAAAAATCTGCAAAAAATGTCAGTTGGAATCGGGAGATCGGCATCTTCAGCTGAAAAATAAGAGAATACAAAATTATGCGATAAAAATTATATCATTTATTATAAAGGTCCATATCATTTAGATAATGTTGAAATTGCCCGTGCTCAAAAAAATATGCACAAATGTAAATTGGAACCTTGAGATCGCCATCTTCAACTGAAAAAAGAGAAGACAAAATGGGGTCAAAAAATCATAGCATTTAATAATAAAATCCAAATCTTCTAGAAAAGGTAGAAAAATAGTCCTAAGTTAAGAACAATTCGCAAAAATGTCTGTTGGAATGGGTAGTTCGTCGAAAAGATAAAATTAGGCCAAAATGATCCATATCTTCCAGAAAATGTAGAAAATGGCCCCGAACTTAGAAAAATCCACGAAAATATCCGTTGGAACAGAGAGATCGCTATCTTCAACAGAAAAATAAGAGAAGAACAGATTAGTTAAAAAACTCATATCATTTAACTAAAAGTTACATATCTTCAAGAAAATAAAGAAAACAACGGCGACCTAAGTAAAATCCGCAAAAAATGTATGTTTGAACCAGGAGATCACCACCTTCAACTTAAAAATAAGAGAAGACAAAATTAGGGTATAAAATTCATATCATTTAATTTAAAGAAACATGTCTTAAAGAAAAGTTAGAAAATAGCTAGGAGCTCAGAAAAAACCTGCAAAAATGTCCGTTAGAATCGGGAGATCGCCATCTTAATCTGAATAAAATAGAAGACAAAAGTAGGTTTAATAGTCAAATTATATAATAAAAAGATTTAATAATTTCAAGAAAAGGTAGAAAATAGCCTCTTGGTCAATAACTTCGAGAAAATGTAGAAAATAGCCTCCAGGTCAAGAAAAATAAGAAAAAATATCCGTTGGAACTGAGAGAACGCCATCTTCAACTGAAAAATACGAGAAGACAAAATTAGGCCAAAAAATCATATCATTTAATAAAATGATACAAATCTTCCATGAAATGCAGAAAAATTGCCAGTTGAAACCAGGAGATTGCCATCTTCATCTGAAAAATATGAGAGGACAAAATTAGGCCAAAAATCATATTATTTATTAAAAGATCTGTATCTTCCAGAAAATATAGAAAATAGCCTCATGGTCAAAAAAATCCGCAAAATTGTCCGTTGAAACCGGGAGAACGCCATCTTAAATAGAAAAAAATAAATTAGGCCAAAAAATCATATCATTTAATAAAATGAACCATATCTTCCATAAAATGTAGAAAAATAGCCACGAGTAGGAAAAATCAGTAAAAATATCTGTTGGAACCTGTAGATCGCCATATTCAACTAAAAAATAAGAGAAGACAAACACATGATATAAAAATTATATCATTTAACAAAAAGATCCATATCTTACATAAAATATAGAAAATAGTGCCGATCTGCGAAAACTCCGCAAAAATGTACGTTGGAATCGACAGATCGCAATCTTCAACTGAAAAATAAGAGAAGACAAAATTTGGCTAAAATCATATCATTTAATAAAAAGATGCATATCTTCCAGAAAGGTTGGAAAATATCCCCGAGGTCAGAATAATTTGCAAAAATGTCTGTTGGAACTGGGAGATCGCCATCTTTAACGGTAAAAAAGAGAAGACAAAATTAGGCCAATAAATCTTATCATTTCATTAAAAATATATATCATATAGAAAATGTAGAAAAATAGTCCCAAGCTAAGAAAAGTCCGCAAAAATGTCCTTTGGAACTGGTAGATTGCCTCCTTCACCTAAAAAATAAGGGAAGAAAAATGTATGCTATAAAAATCATCTCATTTAATAAAAAGATACTTATCTTCAATAAAATGTAGAAAATAGCACAGAGTTCAGAAAAATCTGTAAAATCATCAATTGGAATTGGGAGATCGCTTTCTTCAACTGAAAAATAATAGAATGCAAAATTAGGCCAAAAATATAATTATTTACTAAAAATCCATATCTTCCAGAAAATTTAGAAAATAGACACAAGGTTAGAATAATCCGCAAAAAATGTCCGTTGGAACCGGGCGATCGCCATTTCAACTGAAAAATAAGAGAAGGCATAATTTGGCCAAAAATCTTATCATATAATAAAAAGATACACAACTTCTCGAAAATGTAGAAAAATAGACCCGAGCTCAGAAAAATCTGCAAACATGTCCGTTGAAAGCGGAAAATCGCCATCTTCAATTAAAAAATATCAGAAGACAAAATTAGGTTATAAAAATCATATCATTCAATATAAAGATCCATATCTTCTAGAAAATATAGAAAATAGCATGCAGCGCAAAAAAATCTGCACAAATGTAAATTGGAACTGGGAGAACGCCATCTTCAACTGAAAAAGGGAAGACAAAATTGGGCCAAAAATCCTATCATTTAATAAAAATCTCCATGTCTTCCAAAAAGGTATAAAAATAGTCCCTGGCTAAGAAAAATCTGCAAAAATGTCGTTGATCTTCAACGGAAAAATTAGAGAAGACAAATGTAGGCTATAAAAATCATCTTTTAATAAAAAGATCCTCGTCTTCAATATAAAAAATAGCACTGAGCATATAAAAATCTGCAAAAATGTCTGTTGGAACCGGGAGGACGACATCTTCAATAGAAAAATAAGAGAAGACAAAATTAGGCCAAAAATCATATCGTTTAATAAAAATATATATATATATATATTCCAGAAAATTTAGAAAATAGTCTCGAGGTCAGAATAATACGCAAAAACACCATCTTCAACTAAAAATAAGAGAAGACAAAATTAGACCATAAAAATCATTTCAGTTAATATAAAGATCCATATCTTCCTGAATATCTAGAAAATAGCCTTGAGCTCAGAAAAAATCTGCAAAAATTTCCGTTGGAACCGAGAGATCACCATCTTCAGCTGAAAAAAAATAAGAGAAGGCACACGTAGGATATAAAAATAATATCATTTAATAAAAAGTTCTATATCTTCCATAAAAGGTAGAAAATGGCACAGAGCTCAAAAAACCTACAAAAATGTTATTGGAACTGGGAGATCACCATTTTCAACTGAAAAAATAAGAGAAGACAAAATTAGGCTATAAAATCATGTCATTTAATATAAAGATTCATATCTTACAAAAGATGTAGAAAATATCTCGAAGCTCAGAAAAATCCGAAAAAATGTTCGTTGGAACCGGGAGATCGTCATCGGCATCTGAAAAATAAAGAAGACAAAATTAGGCCAAAATATATCATTTTATAAAAAGATGCATTTCTTCCCGAAAATGTAGAAAAACATCCTCAAGTTAAGAGAAATCAGCAAAAATGTTCATTGGAACTGGGAAATCGCCCTCTTCAACAGAAAAAACAAGGGAAGACAAACGTAGGCTATAAAAATCATATCATTTATAAAATTATAGAAAAGTGCACCGAGCTTATAGAAATCCGAAAAATGTCCGTTGGAACAGGGATATTGCCATCTTCAATTGAATAATAAGAGAAGACAAAATTAGGCCAATAATCATATCATTTAATAAAAAAATCTATATCTTCAAGAATATTTAGAAAATGGTCTCGAGGTCAGAATAATAAGCAAAATGTCAATTACAAATGGAAGATCGCTATCCTCACCTGAAAAAATAAAAGAAGACAAAATTAGGCTAAAAACATATCATTTAATAAAAGATCCGTATCTTCTCGAAAATGTAGAAAAATAGCTCCAAGCTCAGAAAAATCCGCAGAAATTTACATTGGAACCGGGAAATTGCCATCTTCAACTGAAAAATAAGAGATGACTAAATTATGTTATGAAAAGCATATCATTTAATATAAGGATTCATATTATACAAAATATGTAGAAAATAGCCCGTAGCTCAAAATAAATCCGCAGAAATGTCCATTGGAACTGGGATATCGTCATCTTCAAAGTAAAAAAAGAGAAGACAAAATTAGGCCAAAAAATCATACCATTTCATAAAAGATACATATCTTCCAGAAAATGTAGAAAAATAGTTTCAAGCTAAGAAAAATCTGCAAAAATGTCCGTTGGAACCGGGAGATTGCCATCTTCGACCGAAGAAATAACAGAAGACAAACTTAGGCTATAGAAATAACATTTTATTTAATAAAAATTTCTATATCTTCTATGAAATATAAAAAATTGCACCGAGCTCAAAAAATATGCAAAAATGTCCATTGGAATTGGGATATCACCGCCTTCAACTTAAAATTAAGAGAAGAAAGAAATTAAGCTATATAAATCATATCATTTAATAAAAAGAAACATAAAATTTCGAAAATATAGAAAATAGCGCTGAGCTCAGAAAAATCCGCAAAAATGTTCATAGTAGCCGGCAGATCGCCATCTTCATCTAAAAAAAATAAGAGAAGAAAAAATTAGGTCAAAAATCAAATCATTTAATAAAAAGATCCATAACTTCCAGAAAACGAAGAAATACAGCCCCAAGCTCAAAACAATCGGTAAAAATGATCATTAGAGCCAAGGATCACCATCTTCAACTGAATAATATGAGAATACGAAATTAGGTTATAAAAAGCATATCATTTAATATAAAGAATCATATTATACAGAATATGTAGAAAATAGCTCGGAGCTAAGAAAAATCCGAAAAAATGTCTGTTGGAACCGAAAGATCGCCATCTTCAACTGAAAAATAAAAGAAGACAAAATTAGGCCAAAAATCATATCATTTAATAAAAAGATACATATCTGCCATAAAATATAGAAAATAGCACCGAGCTAAGAAAAATACGAACAAATGTCTGATGGAACCGGGACATCGTAATATTAAACTGAAAAAAGAGAAGACAAAATTAGCACAAAAAATCATATCATTTAAAAAGGTTCATATCTTCCAGAAAGTGTGGAAAAAAAGTCCAAAGCGAAAAATCCGCAAAAATGTCTGTTGGAACCTGGAGATCGCTATCTTCAACTGAAAAATATGAGAAGACAAAATTAGGCTACAAAAATCTTGTTGTTATGAATCAACTACTGGGGAAGGAGCCCACGGCTCTTTATTTATAGGCAAGTAGGGAGAATACAAACATGGGCTACATTGATATGGGCCTATCTCTAAAATAGCCCAGTATCTTAACCAACTCCGATTTATAACCGTTCACAACACTCCCCCTTATCCAGCCATAGGTGTGGACTCTGCTCGTGAATACTCCTGGATTCTGAGCAAAGAAGGGTCCCACATGGGGTGGATACTTCGAGATCCTGAGTTGGTAAGATTTGCCTCGTTAAAACCTTTATCTATGGAAAATCCTGTGAGAAAAACCATAGTTAAGGGAAAAGAGTACAAATTCTCCCTAACTCCCCCTGATCTGTAGAAGCTCTCAAGCTTTCAGATCTCTTAGGCGTCTCATTCCAATTTTCTGTACAAGCTTCCTAAAATAGCAGTAGGAAGGGCTTTAGTGAACAAGTCTGTCAAATTGTCACATGATTGCACTTGTCTGATGTTGATCTTGTCATCTCTCTATAGCTCGTGCGTCCAAAAGAACTTTGGTGAAATGTGCTTAGTTCTGTCGCCTTTGATGAAGCCACCTCGTAGCTGAGTTATGCAAGCAGCATTGTCCTCGAACATTGTAGTAGGTTCGAGATCTTCAGTCTTCAGTCCGGCAGTAGATAGGATGTGGTGGACAACTGAGCATAACCATACGCATTCTATGCTTGCTTCATGGATGGCAATTATATCTGAGTGATTGGATGAGGTCACCGTCAAGGTTTGCTTGATGGATATACAGGAAATGGCTGCCCATCCATATGTAAACACATACACTGTCTGTAAATTTGCATTGTGGGGATCTTTCATTTTTGTAGAAGAGTCCCAAATCTGTAGACCCTTAGAGGTAGCACAGAAGGTGCTTTACCCCGGTCAAGTGGCGCTAAGTGGGCGCTGCACTGTATCTGGCTAGCAAATTTACTACAAACGCTGTGTCGGGACACGTGTAGTTTGCCAGATATAGTAGTACTCCAATGGCACTTAGATAAGGAACTTCTTGACCAAGTATATCCTTCTCCACTTCCAGCGGCCGGAAGGGGTCTTTATGTGCATCCAGAGATTGTACCATAATAGGTGTACTTAGTGGATGACATTGGTCCATATGGAATCTTTGCAACATTTTCGTTGTGTATGTGGTTTGATGTAATAGGGTTCCATCTTTTAGATGTTCAATCTGTAAGCCAAGGCAGAATTTCGTTTTGCCTAGGTCTTTCATTTCGAATTCTTTTGTTAGGCTTACAGATATCTCAGCGATCTCTTCAGGAGATCCAATGAGATTTAAATCATCTACGTAGATAGCAATTATCACGAATCTTTTTCCCTTTGTTCTTAAGATACAAGGGCAGACCTTATTGTTGTTGAATCCTTGTATAACAAGAAATTCGCTGAGTCTGTTATACCACATCCTTCCTGATTGTTTGAGACCATACAGTGATCTTTGCAGCTTAACAGAGTAGACGTCCCAAGGTCTATCTTTTAGTTCGGTAGACAATGAAAAGCCATCAAGAAGTTTCATGTATATCTTCTTGTCGAGATTACCGTATAGATATGCAGTCACAACATCCATTAGCTACATATCTAAGTCTTCCTTTGCTGTTAAGCTTATCAGGAATCTGAAGGTGATCGCATCCATGACCGGGGAGTATGTTTCGTCATAGTCAATATCTGGTCTTTGGAAAAATCCTTGTGCTACAAGTCTTGCTTTGTAGCATGCGATCTCATTATTTTCATTTCTTTTTCTTACGAATACCCATTTGTATCCTACAGGTTTGACACCGGTAGGTGTCTGGACTATTTACCCAAAGGATTTGCGTTTCTGAAGCGAGTCCAGCTCGGCTTCTATTGCTTGATTCCACTTTGGCCAGTCATTTCTACGTTTGCATTCAGCAACGGAATGTGGATCATGATCATCGTCGCTTCCGACGACGTGAATAGCAATGTGAAATGCAAAGTCATCATCGACGACCGTACTCTTTCTGTCCAATACCTCCCCTGCACGTACATAATTTAATGATATTTCAGTTTCTCCTGGCAGCTCCTCTGTAGTGGATTCCAGGAGGGGAGAGGGTATGGACACGAGCTCATTTCTCTGTGGGGGTATCTTCCCAAGGTCTCCGGATATTTTTCTTTTTCTTGGATTTTTATCTTTGGAGCCTGGTGGTCTGTCTCTTTTCTGTTGAGGTGCAGCCACTTCTGCTGCTGGTGGATTGCATCCATTCTTTGGGATGTCAATCCTAGCTAGAATATTTGCAGCAGAGATGTGTGATTTGACAATCTTCTGGTTGTCAGTAAATGAATCCGGTAATCTATGAAGGGTGGTCTGGATGTGTAAAATCTTCAGGATCTCATCATCACATTGTTTTGTTACCGGATCATAGTGGGTCAGGCTTTTTGTGTCCCACGTTAACATTTGCTTCGCGCTAGACTTTTCAATGTCTAGGCCCATTTTGGGGAAATATGTCTCATCAAAGTCACAGTCTTCAAGACGTGTCTTGAAAGCATCCCCCGTTTGGGGTTCTAGGTATCTTATAATGGAGGGTGAGTCAAACCCTACATAAATACATAGGCGATGTTGATGGCCCATCTTGGTCCTCTGGGGTGGCGCGATGGGTATATAAACTGCGCAGCCGAAAATTCTCAGGTGAGAAATGTTCGGCGGTGTTCTATATGCAAGTTTCATTGGAGAGAGACTCTGACCTCCTGTGGGTCTTATTCTTATTAATGATGCAGTATGCAGAATTGCATGTCTCCATGCATCTACCGGCAACTGGGATTTTATTAGCGATGGACGTGCAATCCATTAGAGTCTTTTAATTAGCGACTCAGCTAACCAGTTCTGGGTGTGAACATGCAGCACCGGATGTTCAATTTCTATTCCCGTTGCCTGGTAGTATTCTTGAAATGACTAGGAGGTGAATTCCCTCGCATTATCCAGACGTATTTTCTTTATTTGGTTGTCTAGAAAATGCGCCCGTAACTTTATAATTTGTGCCATGAGCTTTAGAAAAGCTAAGTTGTTGGTCGAAAGTAGACATACATACGAATATTTTGAAGATGCATCAATCAGAACCATGAAGTACCGGAAAGGCCCACTAGGGGGTGGATGGGTCCACATATGTCTCCATGTATTCTTTCGAGGAAGCTTGGAGACTCGAGTCCACTTTAAGTGGTGATGGCCTCGTTATTAATTTACCCTTGAAGCAGGGTACACAAGAGAATTCTCCCTTCTGAAGAATCTTCTGGTTCTTCAGGTTATGCCCATGAGATTATGATAAGATGCAGTGCATCATCACAGATCCAGGGTGGCCAAGTCTATCGTGCCAAAGTAAAAATTTGGCTGATGTCGGGCACTTCAAGTGCTCCGTTGAGTTAGCTTCCTCTCTCCGAATATTTGTATGATAGAGGCCCGATGAAAGGCTCTCAAAATGTTCAAGTATGGTTTTTGCTCCATTTTCTTGAGACGTTACATACAGTACTTCATTCTCTTTTACATTTGCTGTTTCAAAGTGAAATCCATTCAGACATATATCTTTGAAACTTAGTAAGTTTCGTTTGGAATTCGGAGAGTATAATGCATCTTTAATTTTAATTTCTGTTCCTTTAGGAAGCAACAAGGTTGCATTCCCAGAACCTTCAATTATTTCTGATGGCCCTGGAATTGTATTTACAGGGCTCTTATACGGTATAATGCTATGAAAATAGCATTTATGCTGAAGGATCGTATGTGTCGAAGCACTGTCTACCAAGCAGTCATGAGAGCATTCCATCTAAAAAGATGAGTAAAACATTTGCATTCAGAAACTACATTTTATTCAAAGGAAATCAAAATTACATAAAAAGCTCTCATAAGATAGATTGTTCTGGAAATAAAATGCTAAGATAAATGTAGTAGGCTAATCAAGCATGTCCTCTGATTCGAAGTCTTTTGCTGTGAACTTGACCGCATTATTTACAGCCACCGGGTTTGTTTCAGCATTCTTTTTCTTCCTTTGTTTATACAGCTCATGGAGATGTAGTGAGGTCCGCCACACTCTGGACCAGTGGCCTTTCATACCACAGTTGTGACACTGGTCTTCCCAATCCCTCTTGGGTGGATGTGCATCATTTTTTTGTTGTCATTTTTGCGCCAGGTGAACTTGCGTTTTCCTTAATTCTTTTGCTGCTGTACTTGGCCATTGGCTCTTTTGTGTTGTCCCTCTTTCTGTGGTCTTTCTTTTCTTTTATTATCTCTCTTCTTTTTGAAGAAAGAGGTATGATGAGCTTCTGGTAGGGGGCAGTGGCAGGAGGGCGCATACTGTGAGTAGGGAGAAGAAGCTCTCTGTTTTGTTCAGCCATGAGCAAACATGACAACAGCTCAGAATACTTGGTGAACTTGTGTTTACTGTATTGCTACATAAATATCGCATCTTTTTCATGAAAAGACATACACGTCTTTTTCAACATGCGATCTTCCGAGACTTTCTCATCACACAACTTCAGGCATGAGGTGATGCTAAAAAGTGCTGAGTTGTACTCAATAATGGACTTAAAGTCCTGCAGTATCAGGTTCGCCCACTCATATCATGCCCTTGGGAGTATAACATCTCTCTGATGTTTATATCTATCCTCAAGGGCGGTCCACAGCTCAAGCTTCGACCGTAAGGTATTCAACCTTTAAGGTCTTGTCCACATGTCGGCGAATATAGATAATGGCTTGCGCCTTTTCTATATCGCTAACATTTTCTTTTTCTGTTACAGCAGCAATGAAGGACTTTACCCGTAGGTGAAACTTCACATTTAGCTGCCAGTTCAGATAGTTTCTACCTCATGCATCAAGCACTTCGAAATCGACGCTTGCAATTTTAGCCATTAATCTAGAAGAACACAAATATGCATGAATTAATATTCTAATCAAAGAAACATTTTCATGCGGAGGCAATATTTAATGAGAAGCTAAATGCGTGGATCGGCCAGTCCCATATAAAAAGAGTCCAAAGTCCATACAGTCCATATTACACAATTTGCAGCTTAAAAGGAAAATACAACTTTGGAAACCCTGGGGGTCCCATATAATATCTCCAGCTTCAAATGTGGCCTCCGTCTCCATGGAAATTGGTCTTCTGTCTTTGACATTTACATAACTTCCTCACTACAATTTCTCTCAAAAATAAAAGAAAAGTGCGGGAAGTAAAATGTGGGACTTAAACAGCCGATCCAAAAACCACATTTAGCCATTCATGCAGAAATATTGTGCTCATCAATATTTTCATTCACAGACATCGCAGGAAACTAGTTATATTCGCATGAGGATAAATTATTTAATCACTTAATAATTATTGGACCACTGGGCAATGTCATACACCGTTAGGTTAGGTAACTAACGGCAGAGCGGTCGCATGATCTTCCTTATTATTAAGCTTAAATATAATGCACAACCACGCATAAATTATCCATAGAGTAAGCCAGTGATGCAAAGCATGTATAGATGATTTTACAGAAGAATCATTTAATGCAAGGGTTGTGCAAATTGATTTTATCCAAAAAAAATTGGAAAAGGGCTCAACAGTTAAACATGTTCTTCGAAAAAGGAAATAGTTTTCCTTTTTAATTTATCCCCAAAAGGGCCCCAAAAGTTCCCAACATCCCCTTTTTACATGAATTTTTATGGCGCCAAAAATGCCATTTTACTCAATCTTTAGCCCAAAAAGCCTTTTTCCTAGCTTTTATCTTTGTTCCCCCAAATTTTTTTCCCGAAAAATTGAAGTCAACTGCGGGTCTGAAACTGCGGGCTTCAGGCCCGCAGTCCAAATCCCTTTTTTGTTTGGGCTTCAGACCCGAGTAGGGGTGGCGGCTAGGGTTAGCCGCCGTCGCCCCTGGGTTAGCTGGCGAGCGGCGACCGAGGGGGGAAGGGCGGGGCCGTCCCCTAGGGGGCAGCAGCGTCGCAGCACTGCCCCCTGCGGGGGGAGCGGCGGCGGTGAAATCACCACCCCCTGCAGGGGGAGAGGTGGCATCACAGCGTCGCCCCTGCGGGGGAGACGACGGCGACGCAGTCGTCACCCCCCATAGGGGGGAGCAGCAGCGACCCAATGCCGCCCCCTGTAGGGGGAACGGCAGCATCGCCTTGTCGCCCCCCTTCGAGGGGAACGGTGGTTACGTCAGCACCGCACCCCCTTCGGGGGGTTCTGATCGAGGTGGCAGAGCCCCGTGCCCCCTTCGGGGGGTTCTGACGTGGCGGCGACAAAGGCCACAGCCCCCCTTCGGGGGGTTCACTCACGGCGGCGGTAAGGCCGCAGCCCCCCTTCGGGGGGTTCGCTCCGTGGCGGTGGCAAGCCCGCAGCCCCCCTTCGGGGGGTTCGCTTGTGGCGATGGCAAGCCCGCAGCCCCCCTTCAGGGGGGGTTCGCTCGCGGCGGCGGCAAAGGCCGCAGCCCCTCTTCGGGGGATTTTGCTTCGCGGCGGCGGCAAGGCCGCAATGTGGTTAGTGGGAGAAAAATTTGGTTTTTTAGACGAGCGAGTTCGTCGTTTTCAGGCGATAAGCAATCCTCATATCGATCTTGCGAGATCTATGGGTAGATCAATCATACGTATGATAAAAACATCGTTTTTAGCAGGTTTACCTCTATATCCGTCCTCCGGATATAGCGACGGTTGAACGAAGCCCTACGCGGATGACGACACTCAATTGAGGAAGCCTTGCACCGCGCGCGTGGATCTCCCGTCTCCCTTTGCCTTCGCAAAGAAAAAAATTTTGTTGAAAATTTTTAGCGGCTCGTGCTGATAACATATTATGAATCAACTACTGGGGGAGGAGCCCCAGCTCTTTATTTATCGACAAGTAGGGAGAATACAAACGTTGGCTACATTGATATGGGCCTATCTCAAAGATAGCCCAGTATCTTAACCAACTCCGGTTTATAACCGTTCACAACACTTGTTATTTAATAAAGAGATACATATCTTTAATCATAGGTAGAAAAAAGCTTGGAGGTCAGAAAAATCTGCAAAATGTCCGTTGGAACTGGGAGCTCGCCATCTTCAACTGAAAAATAAGAGACGAAAAAATTAGGATATAAAAATCATATAATTTAAAATAATGATTCTTATCTTCCAGAAAGTGTAGAAAATAACACCGAGCTAAGAAAAATCTGCAAATATGTCCATTAGAACCGAGAGATTGCCATCTTCAAATTAAAAATAAAAAGAAAAAATTAGGCCAAAATATCATATCATTTAATAAAATGATATATATCTTCCAAAAATTTGGAAAATAGCCCGGAGCTCAGAAAAATTCGCAAAAATGTCTATTGGAACCGGGAGATCGCCATCTTTAACAAAAAACAGAAGACAAAATTAGGCTACAAAAATCATATCATTTAATAAAATGGTTTATATCTTTAATAAAATATAGAAAATAGCCCCGACATCAGAAAAATCAGCAAAAATGTATGTTGGAACCGGAAGATCGCCATATTCAAATGAAAAACAAGAGAAGACAAACTTAGGCTATAAAAATCATTTCATTTAATAAAATGATACTTATCTTCCATAAAATTTAGAAAATAGCCCCGACATCAGAAAAATCCGCAAAAAATCCGTTGGAAACGGGATATCACCATCTTCAGCCGAAAAATAAGAGAAGACAACTTAGTCTATAAGAATCATATCATTTAATAAAATGGACAACATCTTCAATAAACTGTTGGAAATATTCCCTAGCTCTGAAAAATCTGCGAAAATATCTGTTGGAACCGGGAGTTCGCCATCTTCGAATAAAAAATAAGAGAAGAAAAAATTAGGTTAAAAATCATATCATTTAATTAAAAGATCTATAACTTTCTGAAAATATAGAAAAATAGTTCTAAGCTCAGAAAAATCCACATAAATGTACATTCGAACAGAGAGATCGCTATATTCAATTGAAAAATAAGAGAAGACAAAATTAGGCTACAAAAATCATATCATTTAATTAAAAGATCCATATCTTCAATAAAATGTAAAAAATAACCATAAGCTTAGAAAAATCTACAACAATGTCCATTGGGAGAGAGTCATCTTCAATTGAAAAATAAGAGAAGACAAAATTTTACTCGAAAAATCATTTCATTTAATCTAAAGAATCATATCTTTCAGAAAATGTAGAAAATAGACCTGAGCTTAGAAAAACCCGCTAAAATGTCCGTTGGAACCGGGAGATCGCCATCTTCATCTGAAAAGTAAGAGAAGACAAAATTGGTCAAAGAATAAAATCTTTTAATAAAAAGATCCATATCTTTTAGAAAATATAGAAAATAACCTTGAGGTCAGAAAAATCCGCAAAAATGTCCGTCCGAACATGGAGATTGCCATTTTCAACTGAAAAATAAGAGGCCAAACTTAGTCTATACAAATTATAGCATTTAATTAAAGGATCCATATCTTCAATAAAATATAGAATAGCCCCGAGCTGAGAAAAATCCGAAAAAATGTCCGTTGGAACCGAGAGATCGCCATCTTCAATTGAAAAATAAGAGAAGACAACTTAGGCTATAAAAACCATATCATTTAGTATAAAGATTTATATCTTTAACTGAAAAATACGCAAAAAATGTCTGTTGGAATAGGGAGAACGCCATCTTCAACTTAAAAATAAGAGAAGACAAAATTAGGCCAAAAATCTTATTGTTTAATAAAAATATACATATCTTCCAGAAAATGTATTAATGAGCTCCACGCTTAGAAACATTCACAAAAATATCTGTTGGAACCAGTAGATGGCCATTTTCAACTAAAAATAAGGGAAGACAAATTTAGGATATAAAAATGAGATCTTTAATAAATGATCCATTTCTTTAATAAAATCTAGAAAATAGCCTCGTGCTCAGAAAATCCGCAAAAAAATTTTTTAGAACCGGGAGATCGATATATTCAACTTAAAAAGAAGAGAAGATAAAATCAGTCCATAAAAACCATTACATTGAATATAAACATACATATCTTCAATAAAATGTAGAAAATAGCTCTAAACACAGAAAAATCCGCAAAAATGTCCGTTGGAACGGGAGATCACCATTTTCAATGGAAAAAAATAAGAGAAGACAAAATTGGGTCTTAAATTATATCATTTAAAAGAAACATACATATTTTCCAGAAAATGTCGAAAATAGCCCATAGCTCAGAGAAGACAAACTTAAGCTATAAAAATCATATCATTTAAAGAAAAAAAAATCCTTTCCTTACATAAAATGTAGAAAATAGCCCTGATCTTAAAAAAATGCAAAAATGTCCGTTGGAACCGGAAGATCGCCATTTTCAACTGAACAATATGAGAAGACAATATTACGCCACAAAAATCATACATTGAATAAAAGGATTCAAATCTTCAGTAAAATGTAAAAAATAGACCCGAGCGAAGAAACATCCACAAAAATGTCCGTTGGAACTGGGAGATCGCCATCTTTAACAGAAAAATAAGAGAAGCCAAAATTAGGCCAATAATCATATCATTTAATAAAATGATCTCTATCTTTTAAAAATTGTAGAAAATATCCCAGATCTCAGAAAAATCTGCAAAAATTTCTGTTGGAATCGAACGATCACCATCTTCCAATGAAATATAAGAGAAGACAAAATTAGGCGATAAAAATTATATCATTTAATATAAAGATCCATATCTTACAGAAAATGTCGAAAATTACCCGGAAGCTCAGAAAAATTCGCAAAAAGGTCCATTGGAACCGGGAGATCCCCATCTTCAACGAAAAAATACGAGAAGACAAAATTAGGCCAAAAATCATATCATTTAATAAAAAGATCTATATCTTCCAGAAAATGTAGTAAATTAGCCCCAAGCTCAGAAAAATAATCTAAAATGTTCATTGTAACCGGAAGATAGCCATCTACAACGAAAAAATATAAGAATGCAGAATTGGGCCAAAAAAATCTTATCATTTAATAAAAAGATCTGTATCTTCAAGAAAATTTAGAAACATAGATCTGAGCTCAGAAAAATACACAAAAATGTCTATTGGAACCGGGAGATCACCATCGTCAACTGAAAAATAAGAGAAGACAAAATTAGGCTACAAAAATCATATCATTTAATATAAAAATTCATATCTTACAGAAAATGTACAAAATAGCCCTAGCTCAGAAAAGGCTGCAAAAATATTTGTTGGAACGGGGAGTTTGTCATCTTCAACGAAAAAAATTAGAGAATACAAAATTAGGCCATAAAATCATATAATTCAATATAAATCTTACAGAAAACTTTGCAAATAGCCCGGAGTTCAGAAAAATCCGCAAAAATTTCTGTTGGAACAGGATATCAACATTTTCAACTAAAAAAATAAGAGAAGACAAAAATAGGTGATAACAATCCTATCATTTAATAAAAAGATACATTTTTTCAATAAATTGTAGAAAATAGTCCCGAGCTAAGAAAAATCGGCAAAAATATCCATTGGAACAGGGAGATCACCTTCTTAAGCAGAAAAATAAGAGAAGACAAAATAAGGCCAAAAAATAATATCAATTAATAAAATGATCCATATCTTTTAGAAAACATATAAACTAGCCCATTTCTCAGAAAAATCCCCAAAACTTTCTATTGGAACTAAAAGATCCCATCTTCATTTGAAAAATAAGAGAAGACAAAATTAGGCTATAAAAATTACAAAAAGGTCCGTTGAAACCGGGAGATCGCCATATTCAACGAAAAAATAAGAGAAGATAAATTGGCCCAAATGATATTATTTAATAAAAAGATCCACATCTTAATAAAATACAGAAAATAGATTCGAGGTTAGAAAAATCCGTAAAAATGTCTGTTGGAACCAGGAGATCGCCATCTACAACTAAAAAAATAAGAGAAGACAAACTTAGACTATAAAAATCATCATTTGCTAAAAGATCAATATCCTCAATTAATTGTATAAAATTGCCCCGAGCTCAGAAAAATCTGCAAAAATTTTTGTTGGAAACATGAGAACACAATATTCAACTGAAAAATAAGAGAAGAAAAACTTGGGCTATATATATCATATAATTTAATAAAAAGATCCATATCATCCATAAAATAAAGAAAATCGCCCCAGCTCAGAAAAATCCGCAAAAAATGTCCGAGAGATTGCCATCTTCAACTGAAAAATAAGACAAGACAAATTTAGGCTATAAAAATCATATCATTTAATAAAAAGAGCCATATGTTCCATAAAATGTAGAAAATAGCTCGAAACTCAGAAAAATCCGCAAAGCCATCTGTTGGAACCCGGAAATCGCCATTTTAAATTAAAATAGAGAAGACAAAATTTGGCCAAAAAATCATTTCCTTTAATAAAAAGATTCATATCTATCATAAAATATAGAAAATAGCTCAGAGCTCTGAAAAATCCGTAAAAATGTCCGTTGGAACTAGAAGATCGCCATCTTCAACTGAAAAAACTAGAAGACAAAAATAGGCCAAAAAATCATACCATTTAATAAAAAATACATATCTTATATAAAAGTAGAAAAATAGTCCAACGCAATGGAAGGTCCACAAAAATGTCTGTTGGAACCTGTAGATCGCCTTCTTCACCCTAAAAAATAAGAGAAGAAAAATGTAATCTATAAAAACAGCTCATTTAATAAAAAGATACATATCTTCCATAAAATGTAGAAAATAGTACATATCTCAGAAAAATCGGGAAAAATATCAGTTGGAATCGGAAGATCGCCATCATCAACTGAAAATTAAGAGATGGCAAAATTAGGCCAAATATCACATCATTTAATAAAAAGATCCATATCTTCCAAAAAATTTAGAAAATAGCCCCAAGCTTAGAATAATCTGCAAAAATGTCTAATGGAACCGGAAGATCGCCATCTTCAGCTAAAAAAATAAGATCAGACAAAATTTGGCCAAAAAATCATATCATTTAATAAAAAGATACATAACTTTCCAAAAATCAAGAAAAAAAGCTCCGAGCTCAGAAAAATCCACAAAAATCTCCATTGGAACCAAAAAATCGCAATCTTCAGCTGAAAATTATGTTATAAAAATCATATCATTTAATATAAATATCCATATCTTATCGATAATGTAGAAAATAGCCTGGAGCTCAAAAAATCTACAGAAATGTAAATTGAAACCAGGGATCGCAATCGTCAATTGAAAAAAAGAAGACAAATTTGGCTAAAAATCAGATTATTTAATAAAAATATCTATATCTTCCAGAAAAGGTAGAAAAATAGTTCCAAGCTAAGAAAAATCGTCAAAATGTCTGTTGGAACTGGTAGATTGCCAACTTCAACTGAAAAATATAAGGGAAGACAAATATAGGATATAAAAATCATATCATTTATTAAAAAATCCTTATCTTTTATGAAATATAAAAATAGCGTCGAACTCATAAAAATCCGCAAAAATATCCGTTGAAACCGGGAGATCGCCTTCTTCAACTGAAAAATAAGAGAAGACAAAATTAAGCCAAAAATCATTTTATTTAGTAAAAATAAATATATATTCCAGAAAATTTGGAAAATAGCCCCGAAGACAGAATAATACGCAAAAATGTCAGTTGGAACTGGAGATCGCCATCTTCAACTGAAAAATAAGAGAAGACAAAATTAGACCATAAAAATCATATCATTTAAAATAAAGATCCATATAGTCTAGAATATATAGAAAATATCATGGAGCTTAGAAAAATCCGCAAAAATTTCCGTTGGAACTGGGAGTTTGCATCTTCAACTGAAAAAATAAGAGAAGACAAAATTAAACCATAAATATCTTGTATTTAATATGTAGATCCAAATCTTCCAGAATATGTAGAAAATATCCTGGAGCTCAAAAAACCTGCAAAATTTTCGTTGGAACCAAGAGATCACCATCTTCAAATGAAAAAAAATAAGAGAAGACAAACGTAGGCTATAAAAATCATATCATTTAATAAAAATTTCTATACCTTCCATAAAATGTAGAAAAAAGTACTGAGCTCAGAAAAATCTGCAAAAGTTTCCGTTGAAACCGGGAGATCGCCATCTTCAACTGAAAAATGAGAGAAGACAAAATTAAGCTATAAAAATCATATCATTTAATAAAAAGATTCATTTCTTACAGAAAAAGTAGAAAATATTCCTGAGCTCAGATAAATTCGCAAAAATGTTATCGTCATCTTTATCTGAAAAATAGAGATGAGAAAATTTGGCCAAAAAATCATATCTTATCATAAAAGATCCATATTTTTCAGAATATATAGAAAAACGGACCCAAGGTAAGAAAAATCCGCAAAAATGTTAAGTTGAACCGGAAGATCGCCATCTTCGACTAAAAAAATAAGAGATGACAAAAATCATATTATTTATAAACATGTAGAAAAAACCGCAATAATATCCATTAGAACATGGAGATCGCCATCTTCAACTGAAAAATAAGACATGGCAAAATTAGGCCAAAAATCATATCATTTAATAAAATGATCCATATCTTCCATAAAATTTATAAAATAGTCCAGAGCTCAGAACAATACGCAAAATGTCTGTTAGAAACGGGAGATCGCTATCTTCAACTGAAAAATAAAAGAAGACAAAATTAGGCCAAAAATTATATCATTTAATAAAAAGATCTATTACTTCTCGAAAATGCTGAAAATAGCCCCGCGGTCAGAAAATCCGCAATAATGTCCCTTGGAACTGGGAGATCGCCATCTTCAATTAAAAAAATAAAAGATTACAAAATTAGGTTATAAAAATCATATCATTTAATATCAAGATTCACATTATACAAAAATATAAAAAATGACCAGAAGTTCAAAAAAATCCGCACAAATGCCCATTGGAACCTGGAGATCGCCATCTTCAAATTAAAAAAGAGAAGACAAAATTAGGCCAAAAACCATATCATTTCATAAAAAGAGACATATCTTCCAGAAAATATAGAAAGATAGTCTCAAGCTAAGAAAAATCTGCAAAAATGTCCGTTGCAATCAGGAAACCGCCATCTTCAACTAAAAAAATAAGAGAAGTTCATAGTAGGGTATAAAAATCATATTATATAATTAAAAGTTCTATATCTTCCATAATATGTAGAAAATAGCACCGAGCTTCAAAAAAACGCAAAAATGTCCGTTGGAACTGGGAGATTGCAATCTTTACTTGAAAAATAAGAGAAGATAAAATTATGCTATAAGAATCATATTATTTGCTAAAAAGATTAATAACTTTCTGAAAATATAAAAATTATTCCAGAGCTTAGAAAAATCCGCAAAAATCTTCGTTGAAACCGAGAGATCGCCACCTTCAACTGACAAATAAGAGAAGAAAAAATTATGTAAAAAATAATATTATTTAATTAAAAGATCAATAACTTCCTGAAAATGTAGAAAAATAGACTCGAGCTTAGAAAAATCGACAAAAATATCCGTTGGAATTGGGGATCGCCATCTTCAACTGAATAATAAGAGAAGACAAAATTAGGTTATAAAAATCATATCATTTAATATAAAGATTCATATCATATAGAAAATGTAGAATAAAGCATGACGCTCAGAATAATCCAAAAAATGTCAGTTGGAACAGGGAGATCGCCACCTACAACTGAAAAATAAAAGAAGGCAAAATTATGTCAAAAATCATATCATTTAATAAAAAGATACATATCTGCCATAAATAGTAGAAATTAGCACCGAGTTCAAGAAAATCCGTACAAATGTCCGTTGAAACCGAGAGATCACAATATTCAACTGAAAAATAGAGAAGACAAAATGAGGCCAAAAAATCATAGCATTTAACAAAAGATTTATATCTTCCAGAAAATTTAGAAAAATAGTCCCAATCAAAGAAAATCTACAAAAATGTCCAATGGAACCGGTAGATCGCCATCTTCACTGAAAAATAAGAGAAGAAAAATGTAGGCAATAAAAATCATCTCATTTAATAAAAAGATACATATCTTCCATAAAGCGTAGAAAATAGCAGAAAAATCCGCAAAAGGATCAGTCAGAACCGTGAGATCGTCATCTTCAACTGAAAAATAAGAGAAGGTAAAATTAAGCCAAAAATCAGATCATTTACTAAAAAGATCCATATCTTCCAGAAAATTTGGCAAAATAGCTCTGAGTTCAAAATAATCCGTGAAAATGTCTGTTGGAACCGAGAGATCGACATCTTCAAGTAAAAAATAAGAGAAGACCAAATTTGGCCAAAAAATCATACCATTTAATAAAAGATCACTAACTTCCCGAAGATGTAGAAAAATAACACCGAGCTCAGAAAAATCCGCAAAGCTGTCGGAACCTGGAGCTCGCCATCTTCAGCTGAAAAATAATAGAAGACAAAATTTTGTTATAAAAATAATATCAATTAATATAAATATATATATCTTATAGGTAGTGTAGAAAATAGCCTGGAACTCAAAAAAACTGCACAAAAGTAAATTAGAACCGAGCGATCGCCATCTTCAACTTAAAAAGAGAAGAAAAAATTGGGCCAAAAATCATATCATTTAATTAAAATAAACATATCTTCCATAAAA